>QJSC01002922.1:30373-136880 GCA_003697955.1 Calidris pygmaea | reverse complement strand
CAGCGCTACAGGCTTGGGGAAGTGTGGCTGGAAAGCTGCCTGGAGGAAAGAGACCTGGGGGTTCTAATTGACAAGCGGCTGAATATGAGCCGGCAGTGTGCCCAGGTGGCCAAGAAAGCCAACGGCATCCTGGCTTGTATTAGAAATAGTGTGACCAGCAGAAGTAGGGAGGTGATTATGCCCCTGTACTCGGCACTGGCGAGGCCACACCTCGAGTATGGTGTCCAGTTCTGGGCACCTCAATACAAGAGAGATCTCGAGGTGCTGGAGCGAGTGCAGAGGAGGGCAACGAAACGAGTGAAGGGCCTGGAAAACAAATCATATGAAGAGCGGCTGAAGGAGCTGGGACTGTTTAGTATGAGGAAGAGGAGGCTGAGGGGAGACCTCATCACTCTCTACAACTACTTGAAAGGACACTGTAGAGAGGTTGATGCTGGTCTCTTCTCACAGGTAATTAACGATAGAACAAGAGGGAACGGTTTCAAGCTCCAACAGGGCAGGTTTAGACTGAACATTAGGAAGGAATTTTTCACAGAAAGAGTGGTCGGGCATTGGAATAGGCTGCCCAGGGAGGTGGTTGAGTCACCGTCCCTGGATGTGTTTAAGGGACGTTTAGATGCGGTACTGAGGGATATGGTGTAGGGGAGGACTTTGTAGAGTAGGGTAGATGGTTGGACTCGATGATCCCAAGGATCTCTTCCAACCTCAATGATTCTATGATTCTAACCAACCCGCCCAGCCCAGCCCCTGCAGCGTACCTACAGCATCCGCCCCCAGCGCCTGCAGCAGGTGGCACTCAGCGACGGTTTCGTAGCAGGGACCAGGCAGCAGACAGTAGACTCCTTCTCGGACGAAGCTCAGAAAGCCCAGCTCCTGCGCGCTCTCCATCGCCAGGCCCAGCAGGTCTTGTTCATAAGCATCTGACATGCAGGGAAACCTCACGCCAAACCTGCAAGGCAGTGAAGGGCAGAGCCATGGTGATAGTGCTGCTGCTGCCTGCCCTCCAGCAGAGTTCTGGGATGGGTTCTCCCCCGTTGGAGAAAAGGGAAATGTTGAGGGCAGACGTGCCATGGACGCAATCTCTCTCATCCCAGACTCATCATGAGATACTTCTGCCACCATGACATTCCTGCTAGATGTCATCACCCGAGACCCTCAGCAAGCAGAGGTCATGGCTGTTGGAAGGTCTGGCACTGCTTTCCTACCAGACAAACTCTTCAGGAATGGTCTTTCCAAGGACATGGAACAGTTGTAGCGGGGCCAGAGGAGGCCACGGAGGTGCTGGGAGGGCTGGAGCCCCTCTGCTGGGAGGGGGGGCTGAGAGAGTTGGGGGAGTTCAGCCTGGAGAAGAGAAGGCTCCGGGGAGACCTTCCAGCCCCTCAAGGGGCTCCAGGAAAGCTGGGGAGGGACTCTGGATCAGGGAGGGGAGCCCTAGGACAAAGGGGGAAGGGTTTGACCCTGAAAGAGGGGAGATGGAGCTGAGATGTGGGGAAGAACTTGTTTGGTGGGAGGGTGGTGAGAGCCTGGCCCAGGTTGCCCAGAGAAGCTGCGGCTGCCCCATCCCTGGAGGGGTTCAAGGGCAGGTTGGAGGGGGCTTGGAGCAACCTGGTGTGGTGGGAGGTGTCCCTGCCCAGGGCAGGGGGTGGCACTGGGTGGGCTTTAAGGTCCCTTCCAACCCAAACCATTCTGTGATTCTATGAGTCGTGTCTCCAGGGAACACTGATGGCCAATTCTCTCCCCAGTAACTCCCTACAGTGATTTTTAAATCTTGTCCATCAGACAGCTCCTGCCCTTTGCTTCTCCTGCAGGATGGCTTGCAAACAGGCACCAAGCCCCAAGGGTTGTCCCAGTGAGAGGGTCTGAGCAGGGCCCAATGGAGCATGGGTCGCTACTTTTAAGACTCATCACAGCAGGCAGCTCCTAAACTGGTCTCACGGGCAGGGATGCCCCGTACCACAACAGCAAGGGCTGTCCTGTCCCTACATTAACATACTAATGCATGGAAAAACAGAGTTGGATGCACTGGACTCAGTGAGATCTGAGTCTTTCCACTCAGGTCCGTCTGAAGGGCCTCAAGGCTTGACTTTCTTTGGAAGGCAGATGAACAAAGCTTGCTGGTCAGAACGTACATCCCAGGAAAGAGCATCTACTTCTGCATTTGGTTCCTGGCGTGGCAAAATCACAGCAAGCACAAGCTTGGAGACTCTTCTAGGACAGAAATGCAATCCAACTGCGCATTTGAGATGCCCCAGTAAGTTCTTCCTGCCCCTCCGCTGCCCACCCAGGGCACGCACACATCCTGTAGGTCTTACACCGCATCTGCCAGCCCCAGAGAATGGGTATTGGATACCCAGCAGAGCATCAAATGGTGTTAGATGTCTACATTTAGACAGCAACATCCCATTCCAGGTGTTGTCCTTTGCAGGGAAATGGGGAGAGTAGCACATGGTGGAGCTCCAGGCTACCATATTTTAGGTAGCCTTCATCCTGTGCTTCAAGGCTGGGTCTTCTCACTTGCTTTGGACCTTAAGATAACAGCTCAGTCCTGTTTCTGACTGAGGAAACGCTACTATTGACTCAAGGAGAACAGAAATACATGGCCATGTCTGGTGTGCAGCTGCTGAGGAAGTCTGGAAAATAAACTCCCAGCCACGTTCACCAATCCAGTTTGGTAGGGGTGGACCAGGTCCCTCATCTAGGCTATTAAAGCTCTTGTTTTCATGTTCTTCCAGCTGAATGCTCAGGGCAGTAGGTGGCTTATTTTACATTTATAAACAGTTAAATGTTACATAAATAAAAAACCAACTTTCCCATCTGGTCTCAGGTAATAAGTATTCATCACCATGAAAATTGCTTCTCTTTCCTGCAGGATGGCCAGCAACGCGGAAGCCAATCTCTAATTTATTAAATTCAGTCCTCAGATTCTTGCAGCATTTTCCCTTTTTCACATCACTTCATTGCCTCTAGTTTTACTCTGCTGTGCTTAGATAAATCCTTCCCGGTGGCTGGGCTGGACAGGACTGGATTTTAGGAGGAGGATGCTCAGCTAAAGTACCTTGAAAGCCGTTTCATAAAGACCTTTTGCCCATTTTGATGCTGTGGTCAGCTGTACAAAAGTCACCTCCCAGAGCACTGCAGCCTTCGCCAGGAAGCTGCTCCTGGGAGGCAACGAGACAGCGCCGCCGCCTTTGAATGTTCTCCAGATGCAATTATTGTTTGGTTGGCGTTTCTCCTCCTGTTCCTGCATGATTATGCAAGTCCAGAGAGCTTTAAACACTCCTCCATGTGCCTTCTGTGCTTTTGATCATTCTTTCCTCCAACCCACACCAGTACCTGTGAAGATGCAAAGACGTTCCACTTCAGATGGGTACTGTCCTCTTGCCATGTGAACGGCAGAACAGCATTTATTTCTCCTGAGGTAGTTGCTAGCACCTTTCAGATTTCTTCAGAAGTAGCAGCCAGATCTGGCGTTACATCAGGGAGGAAATAACTTTAACTGGAAACCAGACGGACCACCTTATCCTCAGCCAGAACTTTCTTTCTGGAAAGATCCCAGGACAGCCCAGGTGCCTGCCCTGCAAACATGCCATTTTTTCAAGATGAAGCTACCAACTCCACAATGAATTTAACCAGCTCGTTATCTAAACTCACTCTTTGCTCATAAACTACCACCTCCTTCTCCACCTCTGTTGCTTGTCCTCTGCCCTCACACACCTGGATTTCACCTGGCTTCTCTCCTGCCAGCTTGGCTAGGACATAATTCTTGCTCATGTTATCTCCTTATCACAATCCAGCCTCTTTCCTGCCATAAGGCTCTTGACAGCCCTGGATCTTCATGGCTTCCACGTTGACTTTCCAGACGTTTGCCGTGCTCTCCTTGGCTCAGCCTGAGCCTTGTGTGGATGTGTCCTCACACTCTGTTTAGCCCCATTTGGGACCCAATGGGCTTCTTTATGTAAACTCCAGTCCATCTGGCATGTCCCCTCTCAGGGCTATGACCTTGCTGGTGCTGGTTGCCTTCCACCCTACCAGTCTCACGGTGCCTTGGAAGGGTTTTAGGATCATAGATTAATTCAGGTTGGAAGGGACCTTGAGGTCATCTAGTCCAGCCTCTTGCTCAAAGCAACTCCGTGTCCGGAAACAACTGCAGTCCAGGAGTGGGGATGTGTTGCAAGTTCCTCTGTGCACCATCCATAGGGTAAAGATCCCATTACACAGCTCATATAGAAACTCCGATTTCCCAGCTCAACCAGCAGCAGGTCACTCTCGCAGATCTAGAGGTCTCCTGAGAGGCTGCCAAGACAACCACCTCTCAGGAGGCTGATGCCTTCAGTGAATACACGATGTCAACAAAGACACTCCCGTTTAATGACCTGGATACAAGGGTGGGTATCAGGAGATCTTGAGGTTTTGTCTTTGCTATCAGCTTAGTGCTTGGCCTCTGTCCTATCAGTTCCACCACACCAGAAGTGGCTGTTGATAAACGCTGGCTGGAAGCATGGCAGTTCACCAGATTGCTCAATTAAGAGGACCTAGCAGAGAGAGGGACTGACAAGAAGAGACAGCAGCAGGTCTCTTCAGCAGACGGTACGGCTGGCGATGTCAGAAGAAGGATCAGGAGCCTACTTTTATAGAACAAAACCTTCTGGAGGTTTGCGTATAAACTCCTTACAGACTTGTAGGAGCAGGCAACAGCCAAGGAAGGGTGCAGGTGGCACAGCACACACAGCTATTGCTTTAACTTTTCCCTCGTGGGTACCCAGAGCCAAACTCTACCTCTCTGTAAATACTTGCCAGCGGGCACAAATGGCAGTCCCAGCCTGCAGCTAGAGGAAAAAGGACTAATTGGTACCACGGGGGCTGAGGGGTCAGCCAGGGGCTAGGAAATGTGTATTTAGCCTGAACTTCAGGGTGGGACAGCAGGAGATGAATCAGGACAGGAGCAAAAGGCAGTAACAGAGCTGTTTAGGAAGACTAAACAACCTGTCATGCAGCTTGTCTAAGGCAGCAACACCAACCCTTCATTAAACCACCAGAAATGCTGTTCTGCTCTTTGCAACCTTATGCTACCCAGTTCTGGGAGGGTGGGGACGCCTCCTTACCTCTCATCGTTTGGTCCACGCAGGGGATTCTGCCCTCCCAAGCCAAAGAAGCTGATGTGATCTTTAATGAACATGATGTCCCCCACTTGGAAGTGGGGATTCAGTCCTCCAGCAGCATTTGTGACAATCAAGCTCTCCACCCCCAGGAGGAAGAAGACCCTGATGGGAAAGGTGATCTGCAAGAACCAAAGGTATGTACACAATGAGTATCGCAATTCCTAGACAGCTACCACTACCTTTGTAGTATTGCAATTTGTGGACAGTTTACATGATGCAGAGAAGGGTCTCGATGAGGCCACAGGGAGACAAATCAACTTTTCTCCGATTTTAAATTTTCGACTAATTTAAATCGAAAGAATTTGAACGTTTTTTTAAGCACATTAAAAACTAATCTTGAAATGAATACTATTCAAATTCTAGCCCATGATTTCCACAGTTGCACTAAGGTCAAATAGATGCGGTACAAAAAGAATATGCAGATAATTCCTCCTCGCTGCCAAGGTCTTGCCGAGATCAAACCACTGCACTGATTGAAGTAACTACTTATGCACATGGACTCGGAGGGTAATTGATAAACCAGCTTTTTACAGCAGCGATGCATTTCACAGAAACATAGAGATTATTTTCTTCATTTCATTTTATTCATGTTAGTTCACTTCAGTGACCTGCTTATCCAAAGTTAAGGAATGATTGGGCACTGGAAAAAAAATCATTTAAGCAGATTGATTTTGATGAGTCAAGAAGGAATCAAGATGATATCTGCTACCTCTCAAATGCTAAAGAAGCTGCGAGCAGAAAATTCCCTAGCTATGGACATCACTTCTTTAAGAAATGCGTTTGTTGTAATAGACAAACATGTTTTGATAAATCTAGTTTTGTATCAAGTGCATTTAAAATAGGTGGTTTTTCTTTTCTATAAAAAGTTGAGTGGGGCCAAGCATTACAGTTTATACCCAAATGCAAACTGACCTCAGCCACAAATAAAACTCAAAGCTATCTGAATAAAAAAAGAACATGCAAAACTATCAGCCAGTAAATAAGAAATATTATTGGTGTTTCCAAAAGAAATGTAAACAACATGCATGTCAGCTAATACTTAAATATTCACATAGTTCTCTATGTTAACTGGGAGAATGTGCCAAGTTAAACCAGCCAGGGAGGTTTTTCTAGAGAAAAAAAAAAAAAGCTGTACGCTATACAAATGCAAAAGATTAAAATAGATTATTCTTACCACTCATAGTTTTGCAACTGCTGATTTAAATCATGATTAAAATGATTGAGTTAAGCTATATAAATCAACCTGCCTCGTGCGATACGCTATTTTGCCCTGTGAGTATAGCGGGGCTAGCCACTTCGTATGGCTGTGCAGCATCAGCTTCACCCAGGAGAAGCTGACTGCCTCTCCATGTGAACTCCCAACTGTATTTTTTGGGGGGAGAAATTTAAAATCTAAGCAAGATTCATCGCAAGAGCAATGGAGGCTCATTGCAAGAGCTAACCTCCTGCAGCTAGATATCAAAGCAAGCGGTCGCTTTTGCAGCTTTTACAACTTATTTCCTGCAACGTGAAATGACTTTCTTCAGGAGAACTCACCGTGCTGACAGAGTATCCCTCGTAGTAGTGGAACCGTCCCTGCATGCACACGCAGGGCTGCCCGTTCAGCTCCCCAAACACCAGTCTGCCGATGTGCCCTGCAACTGGAAATTAATAGAGTGTCATTTTAGTTACAGCTCGTGAGGTCTTTGACTTCAGAGGGATTTGCCAGTTGGCGATTATGCATTACAGCGGGGCAGAGCACTGCAAAACCAGGAGCTGAAAGTGAAATAAGTACCGTAACACAGAAATACATAGGGGTTTTTTTTACTGCAAATACAAATTTCTCCACCGAGGGACTGGTCTGCAGACCAGTGCCACGCGGCGCACCTTGACTCGAGTGATCTCTCTGTAAGGTTGGACCGTGCTGCCAATGGATGGGTTGACTGATGCCCCTGGGTTGCGCTAACCTGTGCTCCGTGGGAAATTAGGGATGTCCTCATATGGAAAGACTGTCTTGTTTTCCAGCACATCAGCCAGGCCTCCCAGTCCAGATCCGCAGATGATGGCAGTCTTCGGGCGCTGGTCGGTACGGGCGCGTAACCAATCTGCTGTTTCCTTATACACCTCGTACCTGTTTCTGCAAAAGGAGAAGATATCAGCGAGGCTGACAACCCCTCCAAAGAACAAGCTTCAAAGGATAAAAGTCCTGAAAAGGTGCAAAGAAGGAGAACTTTCATTAAAAGTGAAATAACAGGAGCTTCACTGCTATTATTGAAGATGTTTCACTTTTAATCTCATATATTTTGCCCTCAGCCAGAGGCAAATCACTTGAATCCTCTTTGCTGGTTTCATTCTGCAGTGGAAGAATGGCTAATGATACCCAGATCACAGAAATGTCACAAGGCATAACCACTCCTGGCTCTGACAGACTCTGGTCTCTCTTGAGCTACTGAAGGAATGCAAAAGCACAGTTAGACCAAGAAATCCCAACCTATACGTGCATGCACAGGGATGTCCAGCCTGTGATGGGGACATACAAGAGGATGGAAGTCCAAGAGCACATGTACAGCATGGGTGGGATGGAGTAGACACCATTCTCTGCAATAGGTAGACCACTGGGACGTGGGGCAGGCATCATCTACAGAGATGGAGAACCCAATCTTCCTAAGTGCTGAGTGGCATCAGCTCCCAGATCTTCCTTCTGGGGCTGGTAACGCATCTCAAACATCCACCTTCTCCATAGCTCCTGGTTTCAGTAGAGGAGGCTAAACGTGGAGATCTCATTCATCCTTTCCTCACCCACAGGGTGGGAAGTGGGTCACACATGCAGACCAGTCCTGAGCAAGAGGCCCAATGACATCAGTCTACATCAAAACAAATGAAAACCAGGAATTTGGGCTCCTGGGTCTCCTTCTGCGGTCTGATTGAAGAGGGGGACTGCTCGAATACCTTGGCAAAAATAGGTCTTATCCAGCACTGAGGCACGTTGCTAGAAGATGGGCTAGAAGCTGAGCTGACATTACACTGCCTGTCATGTATATGTCTCATGGGAAGAGAGAGCACTTCAGTTTTTAGGCCTGTCAGTCCGATATTCATCACATGCATTAATCAGTTCTGAAACACAATCAATAGCAGAATAATCCCATAATCCTGTTTCCAATAGGACAACGCTGATACCTTCTGAAAGTCAATATCAAGGTTGATTGGAAGCTCTCTTCAAAAGCAAAGGTACTGAGAGCATTTCTTGGTGGCATCTCAATCGTTACCATTGATAAGCAGAATTAATGACTGTCTATGACAGAGGACCGGGTGACAGAGTGAACCAGCATAGGCAGGGGCAGCAGGTTCTCTACATGAAAAGCTGATCTGCTTATTAAGGGGTGAGACAATCAGATACTGCGAGGCTGAAGGTGATGTAAAATTGACCAGAGATGCTGATAAGCAGCCACACTTCATGAATGTTTCTTTTTTTTAATCAAGTCTCTTATTTCCAGAGGTGCAAACCTTAGGCATGTTGTGATTCTTCTGTCTGCAGCCTCAGAGGACATACAGAAAAGCTTTCCAAGTGGTGCTCTGTGCTCCAGGAGGTCTCAGACCATTGATGAAGAGGATTTGACCGGTTCCTCTGACTGGAGTATCTGATACTCAAATAAAGGATCTCCACTCTATGTGTTTTCTTTCTTTATACGGACCAGGTAGGTAGCTATTGCACAGATATCTTCTGTGAGCTTTTTCATCTCCTGCTATCAGTCCTGTCCAGTGGCCGATACACTTATGTTCCTGGTTACAAACCGCGGTGTCAGAAACACCCCAGTATGTCATCAACCTGCAATCCAATGAGAAGAAATAACTTCCATGTTCATGAACTAAAAGAAAGTCAGTTGGCTGAAATACTCCTCAAAGGAAAAGTCTGGAAATGAGAAAGAGGTTATTTACCATAACATATTGTTGAATTTTTCAAGTGCACCATGAGCACTTGAAATAAGCAAAAGCGAGGAGAGTGACGTTAATGAAGCCTACACTTGACTTATCCCTTGCTCCCAGAGAAAAGCTTTAAAAGTGCTTTACATACATCAACGAATGATTCCCCCCAATTTCTCTGTTGAATAACTGTAATCCTTGTTTAGAAATTAGAGGGAACCAGGAGAATTTCAATGTAATACCCAAGCTTTTGACTCGTGTGGCAGACATGAGAAAAGAATGAGGTCACCAGGATCTGCTCTTCCACTTGACCAATAATCCCCTCTATTTTGGTATTTTTTTTTTTTAAAAGGTGCGTACACCCTTGCAAAACAACATTAAAAATTGGATTATTCCTATAGATATTTTAGGAGTGTGGGTTGAAGCTGATTCCATGTCTGCTGAAGACATTGGGATTGATTCGAGCTGTGCTGAGTTCAAGGGAATTTTTTTTCTGTCTAAATAGAAGACGTTAAAATATTTATTATCCAAAGTAAAACTCCAGTGCTGCCTAACTCTCCTTGCCCGAAAGGACCTTCAGCGGGCGCACACGGGCCTTGCAGAGCCCTCTCCATCCCAAAGGCTGAGCGGAGGGATGCTTCTCCATCCCTAGGGATGCCAAAGTTCATCTGCGATGCTCAGTTTGCAATATTTAGCTTGATGCGCAGCATCAAAGGGGACCTGCAAGTACGGATAATTTCTGGCTACGAAGGAGGTACCTGCTCAGCGGGGGCGGAAAGGGGGGAAGTTTGACCCGTGGGTCACCAAATGCAACGTTTTGCCTGGAACTGCATGAGCCCGAGGTCTGAGCAGGGCTTTTGACAGCCCGAATTAATACATGTAGCACAAAGCCCTCTGTAGCTACTCCGTCTCCAACAATGCACACCTAATAATAGTGCTCGGTAGCATCGCTTTGGATTAAATCACAGGATCAGCTGAAAACACAATCCCCTTTATTGTGATTGCTGTCATCCACTGGAGAAACGCATCTGTTGCAAAACACAGGACTGTCACCGGTGACGGATCTTTTGTGGCATGAAAAGAAACCACCCTCATTGTGCTCCTGAGGTTGGTTGAAAGCAAATCCATGGAAAAAAGCAGACATAGCCCCGATAAGCAGACAGAGCGTTACGTTGCGGAGAGGGGCAGACCGCCATATGTTTTTTTTGCAGCCTATCCCTCTCCACGCCACGATATTTGCCTCTTCTGGCCCAAAACCTCTCCCAAGGTCACCTGCTCCTTGCCATATTTCATAATACCAGCACCTGACACGGGCAGATGGCCAGGCTCCTCTTCAATAATAAGATCTTTACTGCTGAGCAGCCCTGGCCTGACGTTTATTGAGTGCCCAGCAAGAAGAAGAAAACAAGGGGGCTGGGGAAAGCGATGCCATTTCGCCAGCCCCTTCTGAGCTTGGGTGTCCGTGCACCCCGTTTCACAGCCCCTTACCTGTCTTCCTCAGCATAGGCCATCCTCCTCCTCTTCTCCGCTTAACCGAAAAGGGGATGGTCTCTCAAAATGGAGCTGTGGGGTTTTATTTGACCAGAAAGCAGAGGCCTATTGAGCCCGGGGAAGCTGCCGCTGTCTCCGGCGGTGAGTCAGGGAGGTGTGTCCCAGCTTCCCTCCGCTCTTTTTTTCCCCCCCCCGGGAGCATCTCTAATCCCCGAGTAGGAGGGGCATTGCTGAGGACATCTGCTTTTCTGGTCTCACCCCTATGACATGCAGGATCTAGAACTCAGTGGGGAGCTCACACCGTACACGCACACATGCGTAGAGCGCAGATTAAAGCCTCGAAAGTTCACAGGCGTGCACGCACGCACACACTCTCCAGTGGCCGCCGGGAGAGGGGCAGCTGACGAGGGACCCATGTAGACTTGCACGCCTGCCCCGGCACGTGTCCACCGGGAACCAGCTGGAGTCACCTGCTCCATTGGGATTCAAACCCCTCACGGGATGCCCTGTACCGCCTACCACCGACACCAGCAAGGAGACGTTTCCACACCACACTTTGTTCTCTCACCGTTTCTTCATGGCAACCATCCTTCAGGATTTTTTTTTTGATCCACATTTCATCGCCTCCCCCATCTCAAAAGGAAATACTGTCTTCAGATACAGAATCACAGAATGATACAGGGTTGGAAGGGGCCTCTGGAGATCATCTAGTCCAACCCCCTGCCAAAGCAGGGCCACCCAGAGCAGGTCGCACAGGAACGTGTCCAGGCGGGTTTGGAATGTCTCCAGAGAAGGAGACTCCACCACCTCCCTGGGCAGCCTCTGCCAGGGCTCTGCCACCCTCAAAGTGAACAAGTTCCTCCTCATGTTTAGGTGGAACTTCTTATACTCAAGTTTGTGCCCATTTCTTCTTGTCCTGTCCCTGGGCACCACTGAAAAAAGACCGGCCCCGTCCTCTTGACACCCTTCCTTGAAGTATTTATAAGCATTGATCAGATCCCCCCTCACTCTTCTCCAGACCCAAGTCCCTCAGCCTCT
The DNA here is from genome assembly GCA_003697955.1 of Calidris pygmaea. Lineage (NCBI taxonomy): Eukaryota > Metazoa > Chordata > Aves > Charadriiformes > Scolopacidae > Calidris > Calidris pygmaea. Next base: position 125,292 of record QJSC01002922.1, on the reverse strand, counting down.
CCTCATAAGAGAGATGCTCCAGGCCCTTCATCATCTTGGCCTCTAAACTCCTGCTCAGCTGATTACACAGTAAAAAAAGAAAAAAAACAAAACCAAACCCAGGGCCTGCAGCACCCGCCCTTCCAATTTTAGCTTTATTCTGTTAAACAAAGTTTTAAACAGCCTTGTCATATGTGTCTGTCCGTGCAACAGCGCCTGAGCCCAACAGCTGATGTAAACCACATCTAACAGAGCCAGAGATGTTTCCAAAACAATCAAGTGCCAAAAAAATTATTTTTAAAATTGGTGCTGAGCAGAGGAGATACCTCCAGTGCCGCAGGTGAAAGGCTACAGCTACAATATGCCCTCACAGCTTCTAGATCCAGAAGGGACGTGCAAGACTAGAATGTATAAATATCCCAAGCAGGGAGAAAACCCCAATTAGAACTTGTCAATTCCCAGACTAAACAGCCAGATGTTAAAAAAAAGATTAGAAAAATCAGGTTGGGCGACACCAGTTTTAGGTCTCATAATATTTCTTATTATTTCCATTCATGTTCACTTGTTGGTCTTGAAGATCCCACAACAAACATCCCCTTGGTTGCCCCAGGCAACTCTGAGAACTTCAAAGTCAAAACAGGGTAATAAATGCAGCAAGAAAAACCTGGGCATTTTTAGAGAGAGAGAGAGAGAGATCCCTCATGCTGGAAAGCCCCAGGTCCAAGGCAGAAATCCAGAGTATCCTCCTTGATGCCAGCACAGGCTGGGAGCCCATCAGAGCCAGCAGGATTTGGGCATCATGTGCAGCAGCAAGGTTTGTCAACAAGAGGTATTTGTTGAAAAATAGAGTTAGCACTGAAGAAATAGAAAATGGATCTGAACAATATCCATAAGTGTCCTTTCCCCTCAAGTTCTTGACCTTCTCCCTTTCTTCCTCATGTTCACACCTTCAATTCTTACTTATTTTCTTTTAGGAAACTTAAAATGTATGTCTTTTTTTATGCAGAAGAGTGGGTATGTGTGCTGCCACTTCAGGAATCAGGGATACATTGCTGTGCTGGCATGGTGCACCCCGCTCTCAGTTTGCTGGGGGTAACGGAAAATCAGCATTAAGCACCTAATATTGCCTGTCATCTTCCCCTTTTACCTCCTTTTTCTCATTCTGTTTTTACCATGTTCCCACTCCTTTTCCAGATATACATCCTTTTCATCACTCACTCATTCTTGTCTTTCTGAACCTCAGCCATCTCTGTCTCCTTGGTGTATATCCTTCTTTCCCTTCAGCGTTGTTTTTCTGAGAGCAGAGGTGGTTTTACATAGATTTAATCACATCAAACCCCGTGTCCAAGCAGCGCCTTTGCCCTTCTACGTGAGCCAAAGTGCCAAAGGACTCTGCAAGTCACTGTCACCCCAAGAAACGCCTGCCTTAAGCCAGGGCCTTAGCGCCACTTCCCAGCTCCCCCAAATCTTTTTGCCCTCTGGAAACCCTCACTCCTCTTGCCAGAACTCAGGACTTCTTTAAAAGCCATTATTTGCTCCCATTAAATTAAAAGATAGAGCAACGTTAGGCCCTTAACGTTGATTTTCCATACAGTTCTTTGGTATCAGCAGAGTTCTGATGCCCCCCCAGATATGTTCCCTTCTTTAGCCTTAATCTGATTACATTCATTAATCTGATTCTTTTTAGCAAAGCAGACAGGAGAGATGAGACAGCCTGAGAGCTCTTCCCAATTTGTCCTCGTCTAAGACAATCTCCTCCCTAGTTTGGATTTACATGGGAAACAGGATTATCGGAAAGGGACCGTTTTATCTGTCTTCCTGCAGCGCCCGTTATTTAGCAGCAGCAAGAATTACTTGAGTTTTAACCTGCAATGGTGCATTGGCTGGACAAGTACTAGATTAAGGTTTGCTCTACCAGAAAAATTAATTTGAGCATTGAGGGCATTCATGCCAATAACACTGTAGAGAGGAAGAGAAAAAACTAATTAAGCTTCACCTCCTGTAAAAGTACTCCAAAGCAGAGCCAGCTAAAAAAAAATAAGTTATTGAATAGATTGCATAAGCCTTAAGAAAGAGTATTGACAGTCTTTCTGTCCTGAATCTCAGACGTCTCTTGCTTTTGCTGTATGTATGTGTCTGCCGCAAATTGTATCTATAATCCACATCTTATTGACTCGGGTGTCACTCAAGTCCTGTTCCTGTAGCCAGAACTTCAATGGCTACAGGGTGCAGATACAATCACCTCAAATAATTTTGTACCAATGCTTTACATTCCTCCAGCAATTGCTATCTAAAGACGTGTTGTGAAGTATTTTGCAAGCATTTCATCAAAACATTTAATTAGTGCTTCGGGCTAAGTCTCCCACTTCCCCTTTCCCCCCCCCCCCCTCGCCCCGTGCTCACATTATCGCAGCATCAAATTAACTTGTAAGTCTTCTCACGTGTACATCACCTTTTTAGAGAAGGGAATGGAGCTGCAGAAAGATTAAGGGGGTGTCTACATAGTGGAGACAACTGAAATCAGCCTAGTCCAGGAGAAAGCATTGCCCAAAAAGTCCTGCAAGCATTACCATGCCCTCATGGGTGCTGGGCTCATCTTAACCAACCCCCCCCGATTCTCCTGCATGTACAAAAGGGGAGATTCTGCCTCAGGGTTTTGGAGGAAGGTAAAATAGATAAAGCCTGGAAAGATTTTGCTTTGCTGCTGATTGCCTGAAGTGCAGGTTCCAGGTCTGATTAAAAAAAATTACTAACCGCACTGAAAGAGGTAATCAGGATTTTTGCAGCAATTTGGAAACTCATTATTTGGGAAACTCATCCTTTGTTTGTATGCAGGTTCTCCTAGACAGCCAGAGGAGTGTTACTAGCCATGAGGAAGGTAAACAACATCAAATTATGTACCATAAAAGTTATTCCCCTACAGAAATCCCTAGGAAGGTCTGCCTGCAGTGACACGGGGGCTGCTCGTTGTACATCTTCAGGAGAGGGACCTCTGACCATAGAGAAGGCAGAGAAGGGATGACCAGGGGAACAGAAAACCAGAGGCTCAAAAGGCTTGTCATGGTTAGCTGAGCGAAATGAAAACTAAGCGATGCTCCGGTGACAGCCTGAAAATGTTGCCATGGAGGCGGGAGAGACACAGAAACTTGAGAGAGGCACCAGGGAGCTGGGGAGATGCGTGTTCAGTTAGGCTAGACGTCAGGAAAAAGCTTCCAGCTACCCAAAGCGTGCAGCCCCGAGGAGCCCTCCTGTAAGGGCAGTGGGGAAACAGCTTTTGGGGTGGGAATCGGCTATTAATAAGGGTTACGTGATGTTTGCTGGGAGGACAACACAGCATTCGCAAATTGTACACCAGCTCTGTAAAAACTCACTAGCTCTGTAAGACTCAGGCAGAAAGTCTTACAGAGATCTTGGCCAGATCCGTGAACAAATGACACCACGGTAATTAGGAAAAGAGCAGAGGTGTCCCAAGGCCAGGCAACGTCTCCGTCTTCCAGCTCAAAAGTTAAAGGAAAGGACTGCCATCGCGGCTGTGGGAGTTTGTGGAAATGAAAAGTGCTGTGTCACGGAACTCAGTAGAGACAGGGCATAAAGAAAGGGATCGTTCAGGGATTTGAAGGAAAGGAGTTGTACTTTCTGAAGGGATAGAAACGGCACAAGAGGAGATCGGGGACAACTGGATGGGCTGTGTGCTGTGAAAGTGCTCTGAGGCAGGCAGAAAAATCAGAGAGCTCAGGGGAAAAAGCTGCAACAACGCTTTAGTGAGGATAAGCGGAAAAGAAACTACGGATCCTGGTAATGTAGAGACTATAAAAGGCCAGATACCCCTCTGGTCTACAATAAATGCAAATAAATTTAAAAGAAAAGCTAAATACTATCAGGAAGAAATGCTTTCAGGCCTGTCACAGAAGAAAACAATTCTCAAATGGTTAAATGGTACTGCACAGCTCTATGTATCATTAATGATTCTTGAAAATTGATATATTCCCCTATTCAACACAGGTAAATACAGCTGATATCCCGGCACCACAGCCAGCTGCTGGCCCGGAGCTCTGTGCATGCTGCTCCAGAGGAAGAATAAGGACATGTCTCCATCCTGAGACCATGTAGGACCAAAGTTTATTCCGGTCTGTGATCTGGCTTTCTCTCAGTAATCGATAATACTTTCACACCGTGGAGCTCAAGAGCAGACTTTTCACCGGTCTCTAGGACCACATTCCTAATTCCCCCAAACCCCTCTTTGGAAAACACTGCTTTCTGGAGGTCATCAGTAGGTGAACATACCTGCAGCCATGGTCCATGATTTATGATGCCCCAACCCAACAGGATCAATGCTTCCTCATGGTCTCATTCGTGGTGCAATAATGCCACAATGTTAAATAGTCTATAGGTTTTCCCTTTATATTTCCATTTTTGTGATTTTTTTTCGTTTCAAGAAGCAAAGGTTAGACAACTGTACATCATTGTCTACATTAGACACTGCTAACCAAAGTCTCACAACTCACTTTGACTATAGCAGACTGGTTGCAATTCTTCCAGCAAGGAAAGTGGAAGAAGGCAGACCTGTCCAGCTTTGGCCTGCAAGCCAGAAGCAGAACAATGGCCCTTATGGACCAGTCTATTACATGCCTATCTGTAAAAAATAAATGATGTCTCCCGAACTTACAGGCATCTTCCATCCTGCATGGTGAGCCTTGATCCAAAACTACCAGGGCTCAGCATACTTCCCCCAGCTGCCTTCCTCTATATCTGATAGCATTGAAAGACACCCCCTAAACCCTCCAGCAACACTCCTGAACTTCACCACCTAGCATGCTTATGCAATATAGGCATTTTGCTATTTTAACTATTGAAAAAAACAAGTCAGAGGCATAAACAAGACTACTTTGTTCTTAATTAGATATCTAACTGCACAGTGCTTGTTTAAAGACAGTTCAGGGTTTTCACTGCTATAGTTGTACATACATTTTACGATCTGATGGAGAGAAAGAGAGAAGATCACCTCTCAGAATATTAGTTCCACAAAAATGGGGCTAATCCAGGAAGAAAGTGCTGTGTTCCCATTTTCAGTTTCTCATAGGGACAGAAAAGAGATTGTTTAGTATAAGATAGAAGTATCTATTTGACTTTTGATAGAAGTATCTATTTGAAATTCAAATACTTCCACTTTAACTTGGAAGTGTTTAGGAAAACATAGGAGGCAACTGAAGCTCATAAGCTGAATTAAAGGTTTAATTTTGGAAAAAAGTATGATATTTTTCTTAAGTATGCCATTTCTCTTAGCTGGGAATCTTGTAATGTTACATGCTCAGTGATGAACTGTTCTCTCCTGTACTTTGGGAGAGCTTTGCTTTCAGGAGCCCAGCAGACTGTGACCCCAAGATGCTACACACTATGGTAAAAGCCTAGCAGGGCATGACTGAAAAGGTAAGAGTCTTACTTGCATATCGGTTCCCCCACATACTGAATTGCAGTTGTCCTCTTGCTGGTATCATCCAAGCATTTAAGAACCCAAGAGCACACAAAAAGGTGATTTAAGTATTCAAGAGAAGATTAAGAAGAAGCAGCTCTTAAATTCAGTGTTTTAAAAAACCTATTATCCACAGTAACTTAGAGAGAAAACACTTCAGTCTATAACATATCTTTGTTATGTTCCCATTAACCTTAAACTCTCTTAAGCAAAAGGTAAAATTTATTTTAGCGATGACATTACCGCACACCCCAGACAACCAAAGGGAGACCACAATAGGCATTATAGAACCCCCAATACCCTCAGCTCCCTACCCCACCAGCTGCTCATCTACTTTAATTAAATTGCCCTACCTTTCACCCCACCTTTAAATAGCCACAGGTGTTGACTGATTGGCAAGTGATTTTCAAACAGGCCAATCAAAGGGTGAAGAGACATCGCAGACATACATATAAATCTTCCATCCACACCTGAGCTTTTTCTCATTTGGTCAAACTTCTTTCTGATGGAGCAGTCAGTAAGTATCTTTTTCTTATGCTGTTTATCAGAGGTGAATAGGGTAGTTTCAGCTCTAAAAACACATTCTTTTTTGTTAAAGGAAATTAAAGAGAAAGTTTTAGTCTGGTATTTGTGGTTGTAGGTAGAACAGTGTTTTCTTGATACTTAGTTTCCTTTTATTTTGTAGCAGTATCCCTTCAGCACAGAAGACAAATAAATAGTTTGAGGGGGAGAGAGATATTTTCTGTTTATAGATTTATATATTTACTTCTTACTTTAACGTGTAAGTTCTTTAATGTATCCAAAGTACGAGAAAAGATAGCTTACTTAAGCATTATTATTGCATCTTTAAGATGAACATGCCAAGTTTGTTTTTTTTTTTAATCAATTATCTAGTTTCTAGCAAAGTTTTCCCTAGTTATATCAATTCTGGAATTCTTTGTACTCCTAGAACTGAATTTCTGTGCTTAAATTAATTCTGGCTTAGGGCTGGATTGCATTTCATCAAGGAGAAATATGTGAGAGTGCAGAAGTCAATAGCAGCAAACCTGGCATTGAAGCAAAAGGATTTCTGCTAACTCATGCTATGTTGTTGGTTGTTTGCTCCCAAATGGGCTGGCAAGTGCCTTGTTCTCTAACCTGCATATAGGAAAATCCCCATGTTTAAAGTCTCAAGAGCTGCTTGCACCCTATGTCTGCTGTAGTAATTAATCTGCTTTGACCTTCCTGCCTCTGCTTGCAGCTCAGATGCTGTTTTGCTGTCTAGAAAGGGTATATGTGTTCCCAGGGATGCTGCAATGGATGGTTGATTCTGCTCATTATTGCTCTGTTAATATTTTAAGGTTCTTGAGGTTCTTGCCCCCTCCTAACCCAACTGGGTGTAACAAGTCTCCAGTGGATTTAGAAAGGACAGTAAAGTGGATTACCATGTGCAAGAGTCACCTTAAGGGTCTGCTTGTGTGTTACAGAGGTCACAGAGAACCATGGAGGAGCATCGCTGCTGACTCCAGAGATGGAGGCTGGCTTGGAGAGCGTGTGCTGAGATATGTCCAGGAATGGGAGACAATGGTGCTTTGCCCTGTCTCTGCTCCTTGGTCAGCTGCATCTGGCTCTGGAGGGCAGATGTCCTAAGTCTTTAGGCAAAAAGATGTGCTAAGCCCCAGCCCTTTTCTCTCCAAGGGGTTGCTAGCAGGTCACAACAAAGCTTTCTTCCTGGTTTTCCTCTGAACAACCCTAAGTATTGTCACATGTAAGTGCTATTTGAATAACATCTATAAATGTTTTTTATTTCTTTTGGGCTGCACTACTGCTGCTCCTCCCCCTGCAGAATGAAGCCAGCTCAAATGAGCAGGGCTTTCTGGTGAAAAGCAGCCTGCTTTTTAGCTGCTGGTGTTGTCCCCAAATGAGGGGTCTTCACCTGGTGTGTGAAAGCCAATCAACACACTGGCTTGAGAGACTTGTTTTCATTTCAGTTCTGCAGAATCAGGTGGTGGCATTTAAGAACAGCCAGCAGCACCTCATGTTTCAAGCTGCACAATGGTTCTAGTGATAAAACACAGCTGATGGGTTAATGATTCATTCTGCACTCCTAACTATACCTATGCATCTAAGATTGTGTTTAACACATTTGGGGAGGTTTGCTGATTAGCATGCTCATTATTCAAAGGGTGTGCATTTTATTATAATTACCTGAGGTTAGTTTGGGATATACTCTAGGCTCAAGTTTGGTCCAGAAATTGTATTTTCTACCATCTTATGTCTAAGTCAGCAACGGCAAAAGGACATGTAAAACACATTGGTTTGTTTCACATCCTGTTCGAGGCGAGGTACCTTTTGTGATGTCCCAGCTGATAAACTATGCTCGATAAAACTTTTAACTTTGTTCTTTGGACATTGCTGTGACTGATGCGGCCTTGAATGGGCTCCCTGCCTCCTCCTGCTGCCATCACTTGGGCAACACGGGGCCTCGCTGCTCCGCACCCTCTCCCAGCAATAACAGCGGTGGGTACGATTCCAGCCGTCCCTCTGAAATTTATTTTTAAGAATAAAACGTAAAAGCCCTCCCGGTAAGGGGGGCGGGGGGGCGCTGAGGATCGGGCAGGGCGGAGGGAGCGGCCGGGGCGAGGCCGCCGAGCGAAGGGGCCGGGCCTGCCTCGCTCGCTGCCGCCGCCGCCCGCCGGGTAAGAGCGGGGGCTCCTCTAGGCCGCGCGGGAGCCGCGGCCTCGCGTAGCGAGCGGGCGGCGCGGGGAGACGCCTCGGCTGGGCGGCGGCTTTACGCGAGGCCGGGGAGGAAGGGGGGCGGCCGGGCCGCGGTGTGGAGCGGGGCAGCGAGCTGTACTGCGGGATGGGGGGAGCGGGCTTCCCTGGGAAGCAGCGGCCCTGTGAACCCCCCGCAGCGTGTGGCGGGGCGGGCTCCCGGGAACGGCCAGCCCTCCGCCGGCGCTGGGGTGTGTGAGGGGCTGCGGGGCGGGGAGGAGCCCGGAGCGTTTCGGCAGGTTTGAATCGAGTCCAGGCCGATGGGGACTGCACAAAAGAAAAAGCCTGTTTCCTTGTCGTGCCTTAGATGAGAGCTTATTTGGGGATTTGCTGGTGTGAGCTGTAATTAAAAGGCCATGATTGTAGTTGGTGTTTAAAAATGAAGTAAAACTAGTTCGGGCACAGTGCTCTCCTGTGTTTCCCTGTTTTCCCCCCTCTCCTCAGCACCCGTAGTGAGAAATGACTGGATTAAAACTAAAATACATCTGCATAAAGGAAAGTGAAACTAAATGTGCTTACTGGAAGGCAGTCAGATTGGGGAAATGAGATGAAATGCAACCTGTGTGCCTGTAACCATGTGCTGCTCCTCAGTGGGCTGATGGCTGAGGAGTGTGGGTTCAAGGGGAAGGGTAAGGTGTTTAGGTTGGCTATACTTTGTCCTGCCTCCTTCCAAAGTTTCTCAGCCCTCTCAATTTTAATCCGATATATTTTTTTTTTTCCCCACACTGAACTGTTTTGTAACACTCAAGATCATTGTACTTTGCTTCTGAGGGAATGGGATGGTTTGGAGGCTGGTTAAAATGATAATGCTGAGGGATTGCTTGCCTCTTGTGGTAACTTGGATTAAATCATTTTGCTTAAATGAACATCTTCGTTTCAAATAGATGGCTGGCTGATTTCTGGTTATTGAACCTGACTTCTGCCCTGTGTGCTTTGTGCTGAAGCCGATGGCAGCAGACTGGTCGGATCTGTGCGGAGTATGCTCCCATTAGTCTGCCTCTGTCCCCTCAAAGCACAACACTTTGCACTGCTTCCTCCTTTAACGTCAAGCACGAGTTAGCATGGACTGTGAATGCCAGAAAGTCTCTTCTCACTTTGGGTTTATCACTGTTTTTCCAGCAGGGAAAGCGAGGCGTAAGGATTTGCAGTGGCCTGGCAAGAGAGCTGTAAAGCTGAGCACAGCGAAGGGGTTTTGCAAGCTGCTGTGAAACCTCTCAGTGGGGTCTCTTCAGCATAAGGTGCTGTTACTGGGGGTGCTAGTGGAGGGGCTCTCCCAGTATCATGCTGGTTGTGGTGGAAGGGGTGTGAGGGTTAGTAGTTGTGAGTTAGGGGCTCCCTCTCAATGCTTGTGGCTCCCTGTGCTGTGAGAGGTGTGGATAAATACTGCTGTAGTCAGATGAAAGACGTCTGGGCCCCTTGTTTAATTTGGACAGCTTGTGGTATGGTCTCTTTTGTGACTGAAAGAGATAATTGTGTTTAAGTGTTTAGACCTACATAGGGAGCAGAGTACTCAGAGGTCAGTGAAGGGCCAAAGCAGCAGCCAACTCTCCTTTGCTTTCTATGTAAGCAGCACGAAGGGTGATTGAACCTGTGAACCCTCTGATTGCCAAATAGCCTTATTCAGGATAGCCCTCGTTTATTTTCCACGTGGGAATGTCATTCTGTGAAGCATTTAGCTCTCTCATTCTAGATTACAGAGATTAAGCAGGAGAAATTTTTATTTAAAAAAATCTTTGCTTATTTATATGCACTTGTGATTGGAGTGACATTGTTTCTTCTCCCCCGATTGTCCCCCAGGTTGTGAATCAATCCAAGAATGAACAATTGTAAGAAGCCTTATGTTGACCAGACTACAAACCTTGAAAAGTTCAGTCCTGAAATTCTTTCTGAAATTGAGAAGCTCTTTGCAAAGAAATTTACTTACACTAAGCCTGTGAATAATGAATGGCAGCTCCCGGATCCCAGTGACGCTTTTACCTGCGATCACAAGGAATTCAACTCACTCCTGGCTCTGAAGGACTCCATGAATGAAGTGAAGAATCAACTGAGTGATAAGAACCTGGATGAATGGCATCAGCACACCTCGTTTACCAATAAAGCAGGGAAAATAATTCCCCATGTGAAGAAATCAGTGAACGCTGAGCTATGCACCCAGGCCTGGTGCAAGTTTCATGAGATCCTGTGCAGTTTTCCTCTTCTTCCTGAAGAAGCTCTTCAGGATGGAGAACTGAATTCTGTCCACCTCTGCGAAGCACCTGGAGCTTTTGTAGCCAGCCTCAATCACTACTTGAAATCCCACCGTGTCCCCTGTGACTGGAATTGGGTTGCTAACACTCTAAACCCCTATCACGAAGCAAATGACACCCTGATGATGATCATGGATGACCGTCTTATAGCAAATACGTTGCCTTGGTGGTACTTTGGCCCAGATAACACGGGTGATGTGATGACGTTGAAACATCTAACAGGGCTTCAGAACTTTGTAAGCAATATGGCCACAGTTCACTTGGTGACTGCTGATGGCAGCTTTGATTGCCAGGGAAACCCAGGTGAGCAGGAGGCTCTTGTCTCACCCCTTCATTACTGTGAAACAGTCACTGCTTTAATGATCCTGGGCGCTGGAGGTTCCTTTGTTTTGAAGATGTTCACGCTGTTTGAACACTGTTCTGCCAATCTGCTCTTTCTGCTAAACTGCTCCTTTGAGGAGGTCCATGTCTTTAAGCCAGCCACTAGCAAAGCTGGAAACTCGGAAGCCTATGTGATTTGTCTTCGTTATATGGGCAGGGAAAGCATTCATCTGCTACTTTCTAAGATGATACAGAACTTTGGAACAGAAATGGTCAACAAAGCACTTTTTCCCCAGCATACGCTACCGGAATCTTTTCTTAAAATACACGAAGAGTGTTGCATGTTCTTCCACAAGTGCCAGGTAGAGACTATCTCTGAGAACATCCAACTCTTTGAGCACATGGAAGAAGCCGAGCAGGCGAAACTGAACAAGCTGAGAGACTGTGCAGTAGAGTTCTTCATGCAGAGGCTTCATGTGAAACCTATTGCCAGAAATAACTGGCTTGTCAAGAAATCTCAGACCGGTTGCAGCATGAATGCAAAATGGTTTGGGCAAAGAAACAAATATTTTAGTACGTACAATGAAAGGAAGATGCTGGAAACACTTACCTGGAATGATAAAGTGGCAAAGGGCTATTTTAATCACTGGGCTGAAGAACACAGCTTAAATAATGCTGGTAAAATGTGCATCTTGGAAGGATCATCTTCTAACCTGGAGTGTAGCTTGTGGTACATTTTGGAAGGAAAAAGACTACCAGTGGTAAAATGTTCTCCGTTTTGTGATGGTCAAGTCTTGGAGAATCTTAATGAAGCTATGAAAGAATTGGTGGGGGGAAGGCTGAAAAGCGGACAAATGCTGCAAATTTGTCACTCGTGTGAAGTTCTTCCTGGGGAACTTATACTGGCAGAAGTCTCTGAGCTTTCCAGGTGTCACCAGGAAGTCTTGAATGGAAGATGTGGTGACCAATTCAAGTGCCTTGTGGTAGGCTTTCCATCCCTCTGTGACACCAAAAGCCAACCCAGTATGGAAATAAAGCTTCTGGACTCAGCCACGCTGCTGGCTTTCAGCTTCTCTTTGCTTTACGATGGAGAACCAAAGTACCAGCAGCAGCTTTTGGAGTGCGTTCTGTGTGCGTTGAATCAGCTTACAGTGGGGGATGCATTGATTTTGCCTATTCTCTCTTGTTTTACGCGCTTCACAGCTGGCCTGGTCTTCATACTGCGCTGCTGTTTCAGGTGCATCACGTTTGCTTGTCCCACCTCCCAGGAGCTGCTAAGGACAAGTGCTGCTTTGCTATGCGTGGGCTACCGAGGCCTCCCAAATCCTGTTGTTGAGTATCTAGAGCATCTGAATAAACTAACGAGCTCTTTACTGGAGGTGGACTCTCCCCAGCAGGTTTTGCAGTTTGTGCCCATGGAAGTTCTCCTCCGGGGCAAGCTGTTGGAGTTCCTGTGGGATTTGAACACGGCCATCGCAAAGAGACAACTCCACTTAATTGTGCAAGCTAAGCAGCAGCAGATGACTAATGATATGTCACTTTAAAAACAGTTCTAGGATTGAGCGAGTTGCTGCTGCTAGACCTTGTTTCACAGGCGGGTAGCAGGTGTTAAAAACATTGTTAATGCAAAGGTAACGTTACTGTAAAAGCTTCGTGTGACATTGTTAGCCTTGGGAGGGTGTTTTGAGCTATCGATCCCACTTGGACTGCATTGGCCTGTGGTACAGGAACCTGAGACTTCATCTCAGGTGTGTGGGACTTGGGAGGGACACTGATTGAGGTGGAGAAACTGTTTTTCCTCTCTCTCCGCTCTCCCTGAGCAAATTTCTTTGCGTACCACCTGGGTCAGAGCTGTGACCTTCAGGATGAGAGGTGTTAATGGTGATTTCTACTTGTTGCATAGGGCCAGACGAGGGGGGACCCTGTTGTGTGACGTCAGCCCTCTTCTGTGGAGCAAGATGGAGGAGCTTGGACACACATGCATATTTTTGTAGGGTTTGTAGAAGCCAAAATGCGAGGTCTGGGCCTGAACGCTCGGCAGTTTGTAAACCTGATGTAAGACTTGAGGGATGAGCACCTTTTGAGCAGACAGCCGTCTCGCAAAGGCTGGGTTAAAAATGACTGCCCCCTGAGCAGTAGCAGAGGTGTCCAGGGAAAGATGCTCTTCAGTTTTAATTTGATTTATGCAAACAGCAGCAGGCTGTATGGTTTTTGACAGGTTATTGTATGGCTTTGTCTCCCCATCAATGAATGGGGCTGTTGTAACTTTATTTCCAAGTGGTTTATGGGTGGTCCTTAAAATAATTTGAGACTCCTGAGTGAAAGTGAAGACTTGCATCTATGGCAGTGGCTATTAATGAGGAACTGCAAGTGTTTTTCAGGCTAAAAACATGATCATGCACAGCTTTGTGTATCAGGAAATGCTTTGGGTACTGCTGAAGGAGCGTTAAGCTGAAGAAATGTGATAACTTTGGGAAAGTCTGATTAAGATTTCAGTATGTTCCCCTTAGGGATACAAACATTGAAATTGGTAACGGGCTGTTCCTTTAAAGGAGTCAAATTTTATTTTCCATAGTGCTCCTTTGAGAGCTAAATTTTGAGGCCCAATTTGTGTGCATTAACATTTAAGTTTGTAGTTTAGATGGAAAAACCTGCTCGGAGGGAGAAATGATGTTTAAAGGAAAAATGGCTTTGCTTGATAATATGTGCAAGGTCTTGTAGAAAAAGGTTGAAGGAGTGGAGTTAAAAGGAAAATATAATCTCCTGATGAATTACCAGTCACCTTCTGGAAGCACCTCTAATTATATAATGTGGGAGCTTGAAGGATAATTGATTACTGGTAAGGGATTAAAGGCACTGCTGAAAAACTGTTTTGTCTGCAGGTGCTGCACATTTAATAGCCTTTCTTGCCACGTTGATCGGGGCAGAGTGGAATGCATTTAACAGTTCATTTCTTATTTAAGAATTTGATAGGTGAATGAGTTGATGGCTCAGGTCTGACTAATTCATAACATTTTCTAAAAAAATCTTGCTTTTTACAGGTGCAGGTAAATAGAGGCTGCCTAAACAAAAGCTTCTGGGATTGGTCATTGTCCATTTTAATTAATTTAAATGGACTTGCTCTTTTTGCTGTGAGCTGAGTCATGCTTCCACTCTCAGACTGGGAAGGAAGGGAACAGATTGGGAGATATAAGCAGTAAGAGCTTCTTCTGTAAATCAGCTTTGAACCTGTAAACTCAAGAGTGCAAGCAGGGCCATGGATGAATTTTCTTGAGGAATAAAAAAATACTGAAAACCAGAACAAAGAAGAAATAATGTGGAGGAACAGATGATGAGACAGTATCAAAGATCACCTGTAAAAGCCTGCTTTATCTGAAAGAAAAAGCAGGATAAAGATACTGTCCACCACGGACAGCCCTCTGTCTCTGCCACGGTTTCAGAGGTGATTAATGCTTCCGAAACTCCCACTCAGTTGAAGCATTTGAAAAGACTTCTCTTAAAGCAGGGGTAAATGAGATATTTCAAGTGCATGGGTGTGCTTATACTCTGCTGTGGAAGCATGAGTAGCCAGAAGCATCTCATCTAGTAGGTACTTAAATAGCTTGGGGTTTTTCTTACTAACATCAGTCAAAGATGTTAAAAATTTTAATTTATATGTAACATAAAATCCTGAGGTGACTGACAGCCCATGGGAGAAAATGCATTGAATTTTTCAGGCTTTCTTTGTTTTGTACCTTTGAACTGAGCAGACTTACCTCCTATCCTACTGTTCCCCATATCATCAGTCTCTATTTTTTTACAATTTATTTTTAGGAGAAAACATCTTAGATGGTTGCAAAGCTTTGGGAGAGTTAGGACTGTGTACTTAAAAAGATGTATTACACTGAACTAGTGGGGAAGCAGAATCCATCGGTTTGGAAGTACCCCCAAAAAACTGCATGCAGGCTCTTTGGTGGAAAGCCAGATCTCTAAACCAAAGGAAATCCAATGTCCTGTGGATCCTGGTGCCTGATTTGCTCTGGAGCTCTATTATTGTTGGTAGACATGGGGAGGTGACAGGAGAAATGCTGTGACAGCAACTGTTAAGAATATGCTTTGAGAGTCTTTTTTATTATTGTTGTTGTCTTAAAGGCAGGTGTTTCAAAGTTAGGAATGACACTTGTCCTTTTAATTGTGAGAACCTTGCATTGTCCTGGCTGCTTTTGGACTCAAGACTTCTTTGAGAGAAGTGACACTTAATTTCTGTTGTGACTTTTGGAATGTGTAAGAATGGCTGAGAAGAATGCATTAACCTTTGTGGAGAGGGTCTGATGACTCCTGCCTTCATCGAGGCTGTCAGTTTTGGGCCAATTTGATTTGATTTTTGGGTGATACCTGATGAAGTGTCTCTATATCCTGGCTGCTTTTAAGTTGTTTTTTTTTGACATGTTTGAAGATTAACTGTGTATTGGTTTTCATAATTAAGAGCTTCAGGTTTCACACGGGGGGGAAATAGAAGGGATGGAGAGTAAAAAGTTGGTTGTGATGCGATCAAGATTGATGCAAACTTGAGGTAAATTTCGTTTTGCAGCCCTGGTGTTGCAAGTTTGCAATGAAGGACCAATATTTAGGCCCAATGATTATCTAAGAGCTACATTATTTCTCTGAAACTTTTTATATCTTTTGCTCTAAGCCAGCATAATCTTTTGAAATCAGTTGCATGAGGGTTGAATGAATTGGGTATTCCACTAAGTGAAAATGCTGATTTATTTTTTATAAATTGAGTTCCATTAAAGTTAAGAGACTTGCTCCTTATTTTTACTAATTCTTTATTGTATTTAGATTCACTTGGATGTGCACAGATTATATGTGTTCTTGCCACTGGCTTTCCAATTTAATTTCTGCAAAACATAATGAGATTTACAGTATGAAATCCGGTAGTCTGTTAAAGTGGTACTAATTGGTGTCTATTCATCTTAATTTAAGATGGAGCTATCAGATTACTAGTTGTAAAAGTAGAATATGTAGCAGAACTGTATTGTTAGGAAAAACAACTTGGGACTTAACAGGAAGAGCTGAATATTGCCGATGTAGGAGAAAAGGAGAACACATCTTGATTTCTGGCTGTGCTTTAGGATACAGAGTGACATCGAATCCTTGATTTACAGGGAGCAAGGGTTGACCAGTAAGTCGAAGCCTCAGAGCCTTACAGCTTCCTCTTACCATCCCTAAAAGCCGTCTTTTGATGTCTTTTTAATTTATGGTTGATTTTCAGCATGTTAATTGTGAGTGGGGGAAATCCTGTGTACCTTGTATATTACCTTTTGGGTGGTATGAAATGGCTTTGTTTATCAGTACTTGTCATTTCCCACTTGGAAATGAGAGCCTCTAAATTTCAGTTTGTAGCCTTTGAATATCAGGCTTTTATTTTTCTTTATTGTTTTTTTTAGCACTGTAGTGAGTGAAGACTGAGATCTAGATTTCCCTGCCAAAGTCTGGTAATAGCTTTTCCATCACATTTGTGCAACTATTTTCACAAATGCCATGCTGATATCCTTAGTTCCAGTTCTTCCTGTGCTTCAGTCACTTGACAGAGGGATCGAATGGAGCTGTTTATGCCAGAAATGCGCTCAGCCCGTGCCTCTTCATTGCTTGCTCTTTAGGCAATAATTTGGATGGCTGTCAAGCCCTCTCTTGTGACCCCTTATGGGTCCAGAGCTGATTTCAAGTCTTAAGAATGAAATTTGCTAAAAGAATTAGCCAGTGGCTGTAGACTCTTACAACAGGCAGAACCTTTAGGAGACATTTAAATGCAGGTAACTTTACCATCAACCAGAAGAAGCTAAACCAGGATGCAGCTGATGGGATTTGCCAGCCTTACCTTGCTAAAAAGTCTTAAAAAAAGACAACTTTCAGGTATAACCAGCTGAACAAGCAGTTCACCAGTTGTGTGCCGCCTTCTGTGTACGCATGGGTGAGTTCATGTTCGCACGCGTGGAAACCCCCAGGATTGTACCGCTGTGAAGCTTTTGCTCTGTAACTAATCCATCTGTGATTTTGTTTTGAAGGATGTATATATTTTTTTTTTCTAAGGAGATGAAGGGATGCTGGTTTAAATGGCTGTTGCATATTTCCAATTGGTCTGCAAATGAGTGTTAAAAGACCTTTTTTTTTTTATTAAAAAAAGGAAAAATGTTATTTGGAGAAAATAAAATATTTTAGGTTTTAAATGCTGCTATTTACATGTTTCTTTACCTGGACATAGTACAAAACAATGAAGCACAATACGGAGAAGTCTGGGGAGGCTTAATATTTCATGGTTTTGGGCCGTGGTTCCCTCATCTTGCTTTTTGGATCCGTCCTTAATGACCGAAAAATCCAGGGCCTGCTCCCTGGGGGTGGTGTTTGGTTCTCGCTCTTTACCTGTCTTTACCTCTGCAGTTTTCCAGTTCAAAGAGACTTCGGTTGCGGAGGTGGTCCAAGCAGCGCGTGGGGGACCTGTGGGCAGGTCCCTTGGCCTTGTCTCCGAGCTGTACAATCTACGTCCCCCTTGTGTGCTTGCTGTAACCTGCTTTAACAGCAAGGATTTTGTATGGAGGATCTTCAGTTTCTCCCATCTCTGACAGCCGCTCTGGTAGGACAAGGCGGTTACACGCTGTATTTTTGTCTGCAAACTCTATTATTCATCCTTAGCCAAATGTTTTCATTCGAAGTGCTTGCCTTTCCTGAATGGGATTATTAAGAAAAATCTGTGTGCCTCGTTCCTCGGGGCTGGCTCTGCTGGACTGACAAGGGCTCCAGCTGATTGGCTTTGGCTTGGCTGTCCCATTTGTCTTGAGACTTCATGCTAACTAATTTTGATTGCAATTATTAATGCTAATATGTTTTTTTTTCCCCTCATTGCCTTTCTCTTTGGAAGTGAACTCCAGATTAGAGCAGTGGGGAAGATCATTCTGTATCCTAGAGGTATGTGATGACACAAGAAATATATACTGTTTGGATAGCTTAATTTCTTTATAGCTTGTAAGGGTGTGTTGGGGAAATCTTGAAGCTAGAAGCGCTGTTGAATGTACGCTGAAATGCAGGACAGTGCTGTCTCGCTTGATTTCGGTGAAGGTCTAGGCTGTCAGCGTTGGCTGTTAATGTCATGTTGGAAGTGAATGGTCTTTGAAACAAGAGGCTGGGTTGGAAGAGCCCATTAGGATTGTCAGGATGATTTTGGTGGAAATGCGGCTTGATGTAGTTTTACGGAATTAGAGGGAAGTGTAAATGCTCATAATTGTATTCAAACTCATAAACAGGTCTGTGAAATATTTGCATTCCCAATATAACAGTATAAAATGAGTGCCTAAAACCATATGAAATAGCAGATTAGAAAGTGAAGGGAAAATGTTGATGTCTTCATTATGCTGCTGCAGACCTTAAAAACTGCCTATGTGACTTCTCCAGTCCTTAAAGTCAATTTATGCACTACATTATGTTGATAATAAGTCTTATTTGAATTTTGATAGGTCTTCATATGCTAGCAGGCCTGCTGGTTTCGGAGTTTAAATAATTGGTGTTGAAAGCTAAGCCAAATCACTGAGCACAAAGCAAATTGGCTCTCTCCCTGGCTGGACAGATATTTAGCAAATCCTCTTTTACTGTGTTATGTCAGGTCCTCAGCAAGGCTGGGGACATGAAATTTTACCTGTAATACAACTGGTATTTGATCTAGTGCACCACAGGTAGTGGCCACTTCTATTAAAACAATATTTTTTTTCTGCCATGGGGAACTTGAGCACATCTGCTAAAGCACATCTTCGTAGTGCTTTATTAAATGAGGTCGACTGTCACTTGTTGGCGGATTGATTTATCTAAATTGGGGGAGAGCAGGGAGAAGTGAGTCAATATTCAAATCTTATTTGTTGCTGAAGGCAGAGATCATTATCTGTGGAGCGAAGAGATGAATGGACGAGCGCTGCCCGATATAAATGAAGGCTCAAGCGGAGGTACCCGTAGGTCCTAAGCTGTCAGGTACCTGTGCCTCCAAACAATTGAGCCAGTTGGTAATGAAACCTCAATTAGACTAAGCTATGAAGGGACTCTGGTGGTAAAGTGCCTTAATTTTAAGTCTATAGAGAGCTAAGGTGATTAAATACTTGCTTTATAATCAGCTGACTGGCCCGGGTTGATGATGGAGCACAACTCGGCGCTGCTGAGTTGAAATGTAATGAAATCTGTCTTGGGGTCACAATTAAACTCGGCTCCAAGGTGACTGCTCCCTCCGATAATGCTGCTCTGACAGATGAGTGGGGGGCATGAGGCAGGGCTGGTGCTGCTGGGGACATCTGAATCCATGGTGGGGGGGACATCTGAGCTGCTGAGCTCCCTGCTCTCCTTATTTACTGCCACAGCGCTGATGGAAGGTACCCAGCGATGTAGCCCGAATAAACCACTCCACAAACCCTGTGGACGGTACACAGAGCTCTACGTGGAGTACATTGGTGGCCTGGGATGTGTTTGGGGTCAGTGTGCCTACACTGGGGATGGCTGTAGGATTCCCGACTGGTGGAAATGGGGATGTTCGGCAGCGGAGGCTTGCTGTCCCACCTGAAAAACACACAGCAGCCCTGCACCTCTTGGAACCGGTGTTGAGTGTTAGCACAACCCGGATCCAGTTACCATACTGGGAGGGAGAGGAGAACCAGTTCAAAAGCTTGCCGCTGCCCTGTGGGATCACTGGAGAGGCCAACCCTCAACGAGGGTGAGCTTGCACTTTGTGTGGATATACCGCAGCAGGCTGGGTGTTTAATAACTGTCAGTACTATGGCCTTGACTATAAATCACAAAGTAATTGATTTCAGGGTGTTAATGAAATTTAGATTTATAGAGAAGTACAGTTATGCTTAAGATGCACAGTTAATAGCACTGGCACCGAATAAAACCTAAATTGGCTTTGTTTCCATTATGAAACAGGGTAGTATAAGACCTTAAATTTATATTCATATAAGTGGTTTGGCTCTTTAATTATGTGACTAGTTTTGTGAAAGTTCTGTACTTAAATGCACTTTTCAGACTTGGAAACCTGTTCAGAGCTCTGGATGTTGTCCAGCCTTCTGCGTGGATTGAATATCACTGCTCTGTGTGAGAAAAGGCAGACCAGATCTTCACCGGTGCTCGACTGAACATCTGAGGGGCAGTTTGAGGAGGAAGAGGAGTAAACTCAAGCATGAAATTCGGTCTCAGTGGGTTACAGGGGGGGACAGGAGAACTGTAGCCCCTTAAGCTGGATGCTGGGAGGGTGGGGTAAAGTAGAGCTGGCACAGAACTTCCAGGCCTGTTCAGAGTCCTCTAGTGTCATCCTTAAAAAAAAAAAAAGATGTTTAGCATGTGTAACTTTGGGGATAAGCACATGTACTGCCTGAGAACGTACCTACTTGGGCTTTAATAACAGACTTCACTCATCACAGCGCTCTTTGCGGTTTTGAAGTGACCTGTTCAGCTTCCTGAAGGAAGCTGTGACAGCAGTGGTTTCAGGAGCATGAGTGGAAGTAATGAAGCAGTAATTAGCCATTAATAAAATGTGGGGAACCTTACAACTTTAATAACTGCTGCCCTGGCCTAGAGGTCTGCTGCTGGAATGAAGGAGTCCCTTGGAAATCTACAACTCTGAAGCTTAATTATCGTAATTTCCTCTAGACACCATCTGTTCTCAGAGCCAACTTGTGTATTTATTTTTCCCCCTGAAGGCGGGTGGGGGTTTAAGGACTCCACTTCTGTGGCTTTTCGCAGCAGAGATGAAATTGAAGCTGGGATTAAGGTGTAGGGGCTGGGATGGCCTTTGTGGCCAATGCATCAGGCAGAGTCTGGGAGGGGAAGGTTGTGTTAAAATAGCCAGCAGGGTCTTGGAAAGGTGTTCAGATCTAGAGGGAACTGGAGAAAACGTGGACAGAACCTCCTCTGTAGTTTGCAGAGGGTTTGGTCTTGTTTCCAGAGGGAGCACAAATTGAGAGTGTGCTCTGTGTGTGCTCTTCTCTTCCCACCTTGAGCCCTTCTGAGCCATGTCGGGAAGATGCCAAGTTCTCGCTGATACTGTGATAAGGAAAGGCAGGGATTGCGGAGTAACCCTCCTGAGCTGAAGCTGGATTATTAACAGGCGAACCCCAGAGCTGGAGACCAATAACTCTCTTCTGAGGAAGGAGGACACCTGCAGTGGTGGTGATGCCCAGTGGAGAAGCTGCTGGCTCCTCGGATCTGTCGTATCGCTTTGCTTGACCCTCCACGTGCTGCTTTATGCCTCGCTGAGCGCTGTGAAATCAGCTCAGGTCAGGAGCCAAACTACATCACTGCTCCTCGCTCTCCTAAAGAAGAGCCTGAAAAACGGACAGATCAGGAAAACAAATAGCCAACCACCACCTGTCTTCCTTCCCCTCAACCCCACCGTCTTAATCTTTGATGGCAGGAGCCAAGAGCAAGTCAGAAGAGTCAGGTTATTATTACTTTTTTATTTATTTATTTTCAGCTGTAGGAATGCCCTCTGGACTTGAACAGAGCAAAGCACTTTTCAAGCAGCAAAGGTGAGAAAATGGGACGTGGGGATTTTGGAAGACGCAAGTGCAATTTTAGACGTCAGTCCTTTCCGCTGAAGGGTTGTGTGAAGGATTCAATTTTGTCTTGTGTAAATCAGTTTTAATTAATAGAGCAGATGCCCCAACAATGCATCCGGAAATGAAATGGAGGAGAAAAGAAAAGAGGCAGCTGGTGCTAGTGGATGTAAATATTTGCTTTTTGGGAAGTGGAGCTCTGTGGAAACTTCAGAGATTCCATTTCAAATTCAGAAGCCTATCTCTTTTTGCCTGTGGAGATATATGGAGCAGAAAAAATTAGCTAAACCATAATGCTTTGTTTGACTCTAGCGCATGTGATGTAAGACGGAGAAGGTTTTGGAATGGGGCCAAGGCATGAAATCTTGGTTCCTACTGAAATATTAAGGCCTAGCCTCTTGGCGCAAGATGCATTAACTTCAGAGGAGCTGTCTTTGCGCTAAGAAGCCTTCCCAGACCTCTGCGATGGAGTCTTGGGTGATGAGTGTAGACAATATGCTCATTTTTGGACCCCTAAAGCAGGACAGGGTGCTGTGAGGGGCCTCGCTGGCAAGCCAAGGGGAAGAGGGACATAGATCTGAAAGCTGCTGTTGAAGTGGTCTGGCTGGCAGGGATAGGGCCTCTGGTCTTCATGGAAAGGTGGGGGTTAAAAAGAGGAAGACACAAATTAGTGCTTCCCATGTTTTGATGGCACCCTCAGCAGTTCTGCTCTGTTATTTTTGAGGGCTCTGAACTGCAGAAGAACAGTCATAGAATCATAGAATGGTCTGGGTTGGAAGGGATCTTAAAGCCCACCCAGTGCCACCCCCTGCCCTGGGCAGGGACACTTCCCACCACACCAGGTTGCTCCAAGCCCCCTCCAACCTGCCCTTGAACCCCTCCAGGGATGGGGCAACCTGGGCCAGGCTCTCACCACCCTCACACCAAACAAGTTCTTCCCCACTTCTCAGCTCCATCTCCCCTCTTTCAGGGTCAAACCCTTCCCCCTCCTCCTAGGGCTCCCCTCCCTGATCCAGAGTCCCTCCCCATCTCTCCTGGAGCCCCTTGAGGGACTGGAAGGGGCTCCAAGGTCTCCCCGGAGCCTTCTCTTCTCCAGGTTGAACCCCCCAACTCTCTCAGACCCCCCCTCCCAGCATCTCTGTGGCCTTCTCTGGCCCCACTCCAACAGCTCCATGTCCTTCTGCTGTTGGTGGCTCCAGAGCTGGATGCAGTACTGCAGGTGGGGTCTCCCCACTCTAGCTTTTCTTTTTCTGGGGGGCAGGGGTGGTCTCCCCAGAGCAGAGGGGCAGAATTTCCCCCCTCGCCCTGCTGGCCACGCTGCTTTTGTCTTTGAATCTTTCCCACTTTCTTTCAGCATTGGACTTTTCATTAAATTCTTGGCTCCTCGTGCTACAATTAGGTGAGCTTTTAGTTCTGCTCTCCTTTTTTTTTTTTTTTTTTGGTTAGTGCCTGTAACTGCTAAGCAGAATTTAAAAACACAAGCCTAAAAGCACAAAGCACCCCAGCAAACTGAGAATGTAAAAAAGCAAAACAAATTGAAAACACTTTTAAAACAAGACTGAGAGCAGTGTGTCCAGCCTGGAACTGGCAGTTCTGGCGAAGGAAGGCAATAAGGAGGGCTTGATCCAGAGCAGGTATTTTCTACTTAATGAACCGGACAGTGAGGATGAGAAGGATTCCTCTAATTAGGAAAAGTGGTAGCATGAGTATTGTTAATGCTTATTCTGGCTGAGGAGGAGACAGGTTTTATTGCTCTGCAGTGCTGTTTGGAACAGTACGTCTGGATGCCTCCTGCCCAGCCTTGCAGATACGATGGGTTTTGGGGTCTGTGCCTTGAGCATGCTCAAGGGAGCACCTCAAAATGCTGTACAACTCCTGGATGGGCTGGATCTGCATTGAGGTGAAGCTCCTGGTCCTTGAAACTTATGGAAGAGCCCTTGCAGGTGTGCATAGTGCTGCTGCTGGGGGGGTTGGGGTTCTCCAGAACTGGGGAACAGACTATTGCCCTGTCTAGTCTGCATTTGCGCTCTGAAAGCTGGTGTGTGGTAACGCCTCGCTATCTGTCTCTTCTCTTTCAGAGCTCTGCTGTCGGTTATTTAATACCCTGCTCTGGTTACTGTTGTCATTGTCCTGTTTTCCTTCAGCCTTAATTGACCTCGGGGAGCAGCTGGCATGTGACGGTGGTGATGAAGAGCTAAGGGATGGGAAGAGGCAGCGAAGGATTTGTCAGGTGTTTGGTCTCGCAGGTGAAGCAGCTGAGATCTTTCACAAGGGTGATCTGTTTGAAGATGCCCCTTCAAACAGGATCACCGGGACACCACGCAGTTTAATTTTGCCATCTAAAGGGATTTTCCACTCTAAACTTCAGGCAAGCAAGCAGTTATTTCTTGGTATTTTAAAAGCAGTTAGAATCTCCTTTTCTTATTTTGTCATTACCAGATGTTGAAATGACAGCTGACAAGCCCAGTGGTCTTGCTTCTGTCTCTCCATCTTTCAATTCACGTGTGCTATCCTTGTGTGTTTAGGCCGTGTGAGTTTCTGAAGTGTCTGCGCATATTACACTCTATCCCACTGTTTCTTATGGGGAAGGACTGGGAAGTCACACTTCCAGGATCACATTCTTAGCAGGTAACAGAATATCTACAGGAAAGCTGGGGAGGGGCTCTGGATCAGGGAGGGGAGCCCGAGGAGGAGGGGGAAGGGTTTGACCCTGAAAGAGGGGAGATGGAGCTGAGATGTGGGGAAGAACTTGTTTGGTGGGAGGGTGGTGAGAGCCTGGCCCAGGTTGCCCCGAAAAGCTGTGGCTGCCCCATCCCTGGAGGGGTTCAAGGGCAGGTTGGAGGGGGCTTGGAGCAACCTGGTGTGGTGGGAAGTGTCCCTGCCCAGGGCAGGGGGTGGCACTGGGTGGGCTTTAAGGTCCCTTCCAACCCAAACCATTTCGTGATTCTGTGCCTGAAACTGTAGTTTGACTGTGTTGGGAATTACTGCAGAACCACAGTTTAGGATTGGAAGGTGAGATGTTTCAACAGCAATGAAGAGAGAATTCAAAGCTTCCAATCCACGCCTGTACACACTGAGCAGCCATAAACTCAGTGTGTTGCCCCAAACTGCAGAAGTTTTTGTGTAGAAAAGCCCTTGGTTAGTGGAATAATTCTGTCATTGAGGATTTCTTGAAACTAAATGGAAGAGGTGTTATGCTTCTATCTGACTTCTTTGATTCCCTCGCCACAGCCAGGGTCACTCTGCTGTCCTTAGGGTGTTCCTTTCTAGTCTTGGTCTTTTGTCTGAAGCTGGTCTGCTCAGTTCGTGTTCCTTATAAGGTAGCTCATGGCAAAAACAAGATGTCCAAGTTCATGCTCGTAACAGAGTTCCTGATTATCCTGGGGCAGGGATTGTCCCTCTCCTGCTGTTAGGGTGCTTGTTGTGGAGTCTGGTACCTGGTCAGGGCAACCACAGCTTTGGAAATTGGGGATGCCTTCTGCTGATTACCCATGTGTGCCCAAGTGGGACACCCCGTACCCGTGCTTGGTAACAACATGGTCCTTGCACAAGGCAGGACATTAAAAGCAAGTGGCTCTGATTTTCCTGACTCAGGAAATCTGTTCCCAGCGTGATCTGGCAGCAAGGGCTGGGAAGCAAGTGAAGTGTAGGCCACTGATCTGCTGTAGTGAGCCAGCTGGAAAGCTGTTGTCTAAAAATACCCCCCCTCTTTGCTAAGAAGAAATGGAAAATGCCTATTATTTTAAGAATTGTCTGTTACCACTGTGTGCCAGTGGTACTAACTGGGGACTAGTGTGGTACAGGGTCTGTACCACAGACCATCCCAGCATGGCTGGTTGTGGAAAGGTGTGGCATCATCCCTAGATCTGGGATTACAACTTCTTTCGGAAAGAAAATGAGGAGAGCTGCTTCTGGCTGAACTGTGCTCTCTAGAGGGGCTAGAAAAGTGGCCAGAGCAAGCTGAGGGGAAGGAGAGGGCTCTCTAAAAGAGATAGGAGCCCACTGGTGGATGGTCACTCCGGGATGCTTGGGTGGAAATAGAAGAGGAGGGCTGGGTCCACCAAGATGAGGGGATGGAACACAGGGATTTAAGTGGGTAGTGACAGTTTCAAATGCTTGGAGCAGCAAAGTCCTGGAGGTCTGGAGAAAGGGGAGATGAGGAGCTTCTGGAGTTGGGGACTCAGAGGGACAATGGAAAATGTGCCTCAGGGTCAGGGAATGGAGTGTGGGGGGCCATGGTTGGTGGGATGGGGCTGTGCCTAGAGAAGGGGTTTGGCTACATGCATGGCTACCTGAGCTGTAGCCACCGGCTTGCAGTAGCACCATAAACTGTGCAGGGCATGGTCTCTACCCCACCTGACTGTAAAGCATCAGGTACACCTGATGTCTGATGTTTAAATGCTGGGGTAACCTTGCTCCGTGGGGGAAACGGGAAGCTTTGGAGGGAATGCTGTGGCAACAGGAGCGATGTAAAGCTTCAACAAGAGGAAGCAATTTGTGGAATTACACCATCAGACAGGGCAGACCTTTGATGTGACAAAGGGAATTGCTAGAGCATGTGGGAGAGGGCACGAATATCTGTGTCCTGGGTGGCTCGTTGGGGAAGACTTATGTTTTGTGAAGGACTTGATGTGCCTGCTTCCCACTGAGCTTTGGGATGCAGATCTCAAAGCTGGCTCTATCTAGAAGGAGCTCTGCTTCAGAGCTGCACTTCAAAACCTCACGGAGAATGTACCCGCAGGGGGGGGACTGTAATTGCCATGTATTTTGACCATAATGATATGGGGGAAAGAACAGGGGCAGCCGGAAGGAATAAATGAGATGTTATGTCTGATGACTCTCAGATCTTATTTTTCCTGGGTGCTAGGTCTGCTGTGGAGGGCTGGAAGTGGGAGTGGGAGCCTGGGTCTCCTCAGCTGTGCGGGTGCCTCTTTTTTTTTTTTTTTTTTTTTTGTAAAAAAAAATCCTGGAAGCTTGTTAGAAAGGAGGAATCAAGAAGGGGGACCTGAGCCAAGCCCTTTGCTGGCAGAACTGTGCTGAACTCTGTGCCCTCGCACCAAGAGATAATTTGCTTCCTGGTGCTGGAGGGCTGAGCGAATGCTCCCTGTGGAAGGGAAACAATTTTCTCAGTGCCCCCTCTGCCCTTTCTTTTTTCTCTCAAGGAAAGAGGGCAAGCCCTAATGAATGAAGATGGGCTCGCTGGCACAAAATGTGTGTGGTGCGGAGTTATTCTCAAAACTTGGATTAGCTCTGGGAAGCCAGAGCAGAAGAGGAAGGTTAGGGTGACTGAGTTTTGGATTTAGCTTCTGCTGTGGCTCATGAGCAATTGCCCATCCCACCAGACAGGACTGCCAGCAGCACAGCCCACTCTAACACCTGGCAAAAGTGTTGGATCAGGAGAGACCTCCTCTTTCCGATGTCCACCAACTGGAAAAGAGATGGTGTCCTGTCCTTACTTGGCCCTTGGAGCGGTGACAGTTGCATTCAGAAAAGTGGTTGTCTTGATCTGTGTCTGGGCAGCAGATTGGGATATTTACTGTGTGACACAAAGGTACCTCTAGGTAATTCTAAGTAATACTTTTTAGATTTTCATTCAGATTCCATCCTGTCTGAACTGTCCTGTTGAATCCTGACTGTTCTCCCCAACTGTCCATCACCTACTCCCATGTTTTGATGGCTCTTGTCACAAATAGCATGGTAAAAACATGTTGGTTATTTTCCCATTCCTTTTTTTCCCCCCTTTGAAGAGTCTCATTGACTTTTTGCAGCTGTCCTGACTCTCTCCCCCCTATCATTACTGAGAAGCAATGTGGCAATTAGAGCTGGCCACCCCCGGGAGGAGGTGCGCTCCGTTCTCTTACAGAGTTTGCTGTATTCTGTGCTCATCTCTAAAGCTTTTCTGTTCTCCCTGCACAATGGATTTTAGCGTTAGGCCATTCCATGTACAGATACAAAAATATCTAGATCGTGGATTGGTTTCATGAAGCCTTGGTTCTCTTTAGCTGATTAGAAAGGTTTATTGCCCCCCCCCCCCCCCATTTTCGCTCTTCCTTCTTTCTCCGCAAAGGATAGCTGTCATCTTAACTGCCTGTCTCAGAGGTGATGTAAAGGCATCTCTCACTGGAATATTGAAGCAGCAGGGAAAATAGCAGGTGTCCTGCTTTTTTCTTGGAGCATTAGCTCCTATAGCTGTAGCGCCAGGGGGGACACCTCTTCCAACAGGATGGTGGGATGTTCAGATGTAAGTGCTGCCAAGCTGTGTCCGCTTGGTCAGGCTCTGGAGGAGGCCAGGGGCTGTTGTGGGTCTCAGGCTGATCAGAGACCTATTGAGGAAGGAAGGTTTTTGTGGTCTAACTCTCATCTTGCTGAAGCTGCTCTTTTTTTTAACCACTGCAGAAAACCAATGTAGGGCTGAATCGGACCTGGAGGCTTGCTGAAGGTACCCAAGAATGGGGGGAGTTAGAAGCCAATGCCTAATCCTACGGATGACCTTAATGCTGTTTCTTTGATAACTTGTAGGAGGTATTTTATTTTGGGGTTTGCCTACAGTGGTATAAAGCAGCTGGAAACTAGAGACAAGGCTATTTATTTCAGGGCTTTGAAGGTCTCTGCTCCAGTGATAGCTGTCTCCCGGTGTTATTTCGCTTTGGAACAACTGAACAAAAATGTTCCTTTCATTTTCTTCTTCCTGAGATGGGAGAATTCCTGGAAGTCTCCTGACAGAGTTAAGGAATGTCTGAACGTCTTCATCCTTTTTTCCCCTGAAATGGGCTGAGTGCAGCTCCCAGAAATCCAGGTTTGGGAGCCTGGGAGTGCTGACCTGAGTGGTCTGAGAGTACTCCTGACAGCAGGGCTGGATGCAGCTGCAGGTACTGGAGAGAGGTGGAGATGTCTCAGTGGGCTGACCTTTATTTTTTTTTTTTGAGGGTGCTGGACTCTGCACATCACCTGCTAATGAGCTGGTTTCTGTTGGCAGGGCTGCTGGCCCATCAGCCTGCGTTCTCGGAGACGAGCCTGCGGGAGTCCCTTGCTAGAGGCTCTGCTGCAGAGAGCTTTGTCATATCTTGACAGTGTTTGACATTTCCCAGACAATGCTTAAATCTGCCAATTGATGATACTTAACACTCTCCTCTCTGAGTCTTCTGGCTGTGATGCTTATAGACTTTAGTTTTCCATTCAAAGAGTTGCTACCAAAAGCTTCTGCACTTTGTCGCTTGCCAAATGCCACTAATGAATCTCTGGTTTTGTTGCTTTGGGCTTTTACATGTTGCCTTTAATTTGGATGTATGCTTTTCTGGCCAGGGGCTGATGGAGAGCTCTCTAGTGACCAAATCCGGGAAAGAAATAGAGGGTTTACTGTATTACTTCTTGCGCTTGAAGGAACAATCCTTTAGTCCAGGTGTCTCTTGGGAGGCCCTCAAAATCCAGCAGTTTATGTCAATTTATTGTTCTGTTTCTGTCCTGCTTCTGGCCCTTAACTTGAAGAGACAAATGAAGATTGCGTGGTGCACAGAGGTTCAGGGCAGGGTTACCTGCTCCTCCAGGACAGGCTCTGCTGATTCAGCTCAGTATTTTCAGCACATTGCATGTGAGATGGAGCTGAATGAATCCTCCTTCCAGCAAAAGCTGGCAGCAGTGGAGCAGTTCCTTCACAGTCACTTAAACACTGAAGGAGATTGGGTTTGTATATTTAAAATTGCTTTCTTTACTGCTGTTTAGCATCTTGGGGGCTCAAGGGTTAAAATACCTCTGGCAACATGGATCAATATATGGGGATTTAGAAGTGCTGTAGATTAACCAGGCAAATTAGTTAAATTGCATTTAGCTAATTCCCTGGCTGTGAGTAATTCGGTCAGCCCTGTGCTGAAGACACCTGGGTCTTGTCTGGTGCTCACAGTGGAGGATTCAGACTTTCTCAGAGATGTGGTTGGTCTGTGAGTTACCGCTTTACTGACCAGAAGGTCGGAGGCACTTTGGAAGGGGCCTATTTTGATGGAGACCTGAGACCTTTTCTGTCCTGGGCTTCAGGCAGTGGCTTTCACATTGGTCCCATCTTTCAACTCGAGTCTGTTTTTTAATCATTAGGATCCAGTTTTGCCAAAGCTGAGTGAGTTAAGACATCCTCTACTGCAGATCCGTAGGAGACATACCCCTCTAGCAAGCCGTATTCTAACAAGGTACAGGACAACCTTAAAAAGTACAGGAAGCTAATTACTCGATGGGAATGGGGCTGGTAGAGCTTTTTGTCTGGATTGCATCTGTGCTGCTCTTAGCTTCAGTGCTTCCAGCATGGCTTCTTCCCCTCCCCAGTTTTTCCTCGTGTCCTGGGCAGATCTTTGTTTCAGCTTTTGGCCCGGTTGTTCCGTGAGCTCTACCTTCCTGGGCTTGGTTATCAAGTGGGGGTTTGGATAACTGTGTTATTGCAGGGTTTGTATAAGTCACATGTGGGCAAGTCCTTAAATGCAGACGTGTGGAGGTGATGCATCGCCATTATTTTACAGTATTTTCAAAGAAGTGAAGACCCTTGGTCTTAAATTTGGATGGAAATGAGCGATGGAAAGCAGTTGATTACTTTTAATTTTAAGGAATCAGTAAAAGAATCTTTTCCTCAGTTCCCTCAGCTCTATGAATAGACGAGCAGCATCTCTGGTTCTGCCTTGATTTTTGCAGCGAGTGCCTGTTGTGTTTAATCTGCTGGGCTGTTGTGAGCAATCTCCCCGCGAGCAAGGAACTTGTGAGCGGCTGAGCTCAGATTTCCAGGTTCCTAATCAGAGGAAAGGCTATCCCAGCCAAATCAGAGCTGGGCTCCTGATTGCAGCCTGATAGAAAAGATTATTCATCCAGTGGAAAAAAAAAAATAATATCGTGACGCTGTTTTATTGAGTGTTTGGTGTATATTAGCTGAGCAGATCTCAGTGCTCAGTACGTGCTCTGCTTTTCTGAGCCCATGAGCTGTGTTCACTCAACTCTCCGGAATGTTACCTGCTTTCTGACTTTTCCTCCCCTGTAGGGCTTGGGTGCTTCAGGAATCCTTTTCCTTCTTTCTTTTTCACCAGCCCTTGGGACTCTGGCCTCTCTTCACTATTTTCTGGCTGAAACCTTTTGGTTTGCATAAGCAACTGTCTGCCTGGATGCCCATCTCTGCCTTGCTGGGTTTGTGTTCAGCTGATAGACTGGGAAGCAGGACAGACATCAGTGCTTCGCAATTAACTCTTTTCACCACTAAGGGTGACTTTAGGAGACCAGAACTTACCATTCCTGTAACATAGGTAACCATGACTGAGACTAGGATGTGCCCTTTCTGTGTTACTGCTCCAACGATCACCTTCAGTTTTTCCGGGGAAGAGAAGAAGCACAAAGAGATGTAGCACAACAT
Organism: Calidris pygmaea; assembly: GCA_003697955.1. Classification (NCBI taxonomy): domain Eukaryota; kingdom Metazoa; phylum Chordata; class Aves; order Charadriiformes; family Scolopacidae; genus Calidris; species Calidris pygmaea. The sequence continues at coordinate 94,581 of QJSC01002922.1, read as the reverse complement.
ACCAATAAAAATCAAACTCTTTCTCCCAACTTTGTCACAGGAGCCAGTTCAGCAAGAATTGATGATGTGCTGACCCTTCCTCTTCTCACTGGCACGAGTCTGGAAGCCTGTATCTTCATGAACTTTGTACTGAAAAGGTCCCAGGGCAGACCTCAGCACTTCAGAGTATCTTAACTACTTAGGGCAGGTATAAATCCGCACCGTTTTGTTGTGATCACCCATATTTAAAGGCGAGTGGTAAATACCTTGTAGTAGCAGCAGGGTTGAATTAAATACCCTTTCAAAAATTATTGTTGCTATTGGGCTTTAGGATATGGTACACATGGACCCCCGTACCACCATCGTTTGCCTCCCCACCCCAAGGAGCACAGGGTTACCAGTCTGGGTGGTGGTAAAGCTCTGCTTAACCCAATGTGCCAGATGCAACCAGCTTCTTCAGAGCAAGGTGCCAAGACTTGTCATGGGAATATCAGCCTGAGCTATGGCTCCTGCTGCTAGTTAAAGATCTAGCAGTTCCTTAAAACAGTGACACTTAACTATTCTTTGACCAACTATATGTTGTTCTTAGTTTTGAGAGCTTTGGTGTTCTTCCATCTTAACCCTCAGCCTCTCTGACAGGTCTGTAACCAGGGGCTTCTCTGGCAGCCCCCTGTGGACAGAGAAACACACTAATATTTATGCCATAGCCTCAATGACTGGCCTTCTTGGTGCTGTTGGGTTGCAAGAAACCATGAAGAAGAGGTGTAGGTGTCTTATTACACTTGCAGGATCAAAGATAAAGGCTGCTAAAAATGGGTTGCTTTTATTCCATGGGATAATCAGTCTGTTGCACACCTTCAAACACTTGTATGTGCAAGGCAGATAACCTGGATGCCTTTCTGCTGGCTGCTGGCCTCCCTCCTTGCTATCAAGCAGCTGGCATTTTGGCCTTAGAGAGTAGTTCAACAGATAGCTGCTTAAAAACAAAACCCCACCCCAAACAGGAGACTTTTTCCCCTTTTTGGGGAACCAAGGATTTTGAAGGCATGTGCTGAGATTAACTTCCCAAACAAGGGCTGCAGGATCGCAACACACAGAATTTCTTGGAGGCTGTGCTGTAGTCGAGGACAAATGTGTCTGTTTGGTGCCTTTGGAGGCAGGTAAAGGCTTCTGTGATCCAGGGAGGTGGGGAATCTCCATCCTGGGTGATCCTTAATGCTGCTGGATGTGTCCCTGCACAATCTGATTTAACTTTGAAATTGTTCGTTTCGTGTGGGAGGGTTGGACCAGAAACAGCCAAAGTCCCTTCACCTGATTTTTTTTTTTTCCTGTGGTTCTGTGCCTGATCCTGCTGATGACCTGTGCTTTGCGAGGGGAAGGAAGAGAGCATAAAATCACATTCTAAAACATGTAGAAACATAGCAATACCCCTGCCCGCTGCAGGCAGTGCCGGGGAGCAGATGCTAGCTGCCTTTTCTCTCCTAGATGAATTTATTTTACTGGAAAGACAACTGCTGTTGTTGTGAAGTTGCCAGATGGACCTGTGTACAGAGTTCTGGGGTGAGTGGTGATGTGGAATTTGGGAAAGCAGAGAGCCCATGCTGGTGGCAGGGGACCCAGCAGGACTCTGGGAGGGATGTTCAGGGGTGCTCCTGGTATTGCTTTTCCCTTCAAAAGCAGCTGTTTTGGGCTTACCTGGATCATGACCGTAATAAGAGAGGGTTTCTTGTGGGCACACATCCCCAGGAGAGGTTGCACTTGAAACCTGAGCTTTGTTTTCATTTCGGGCCGGCTGTTTCTAGGCCTTGAGATGGGGCTGAAAGGGACAGTTAAGTCAAGGAGGACTAGCGTAGGATTAGTTCCCAGGGAGACAGGATGTGTGCAAGAGTTTGTGCTCTCTGGTGGCTTTTGTGTGGAGGTGAACGAGCACGGGAATAGTGCTTTGTTGGGCCAAGAATAATGACGGGCGTTTCTTAGAGGGTTTTGTGCCTTCGGAGCTCTCTGCAAATGTCAGCCAGTTTGTCTGCTGCTCACTAGGAGGGAGAAAGCCCGTCTGACCTCCCCGGGGTCCCCTCTTGAGTTCAGGGTGGGGAGGGACCAGTGTGCCAAATGAGGCAGAAAGCTTTTCTGAGCAGCCAAAATGGGAGAGAAGCCAAGCCCAGCGACTCAAGCTGCCGTTCCAGGTTGAAATGTCCTGTCTGAAGGGGAGGTTTGCTCTCGAATCTGCTGCTTCTGCCCAGGGAGGGAGGGCTTGGAAAACCAGCGGAGGAGGGAGCAGCTGGAGCCTTCTGGAGTCAGCCTGCAAAGCTGCCCTCTGCTTTTGCTCATGAAGGAGAAGTGTTATTTGCAAGCTGGCTTCCCGACCACTCTCGTTGCTGGGCTAATTGCTCAGATCTGCTCCATGAGGAGATTCATCAGCTCCCTTTGCAGCCCGGCTATTTCTTCGGCAGGTTTGATGTAGCTGGCTGTGTTAATTCCAGATGTATCTTTAATGAGAGATCGTTTGTAAAAGCAGTTCTTGGGGCTGGTGAGACCAGCCAGGAAAAAAAAAAGATTTCTAGTTTCCAAGCAGGTTTGGAAACCTCTGTCTTCTAGTCCTAGGAAAATTAAACTGAAGCCATCTTTCTGCACTCAGCCCAGCAAGTTATTATGAACCTGGCTGGGAGAAATTAGCATCCAGTGCCTAATTAAAAAGGTGGGAGCAGCAGCCAGGGAGGGTTAAAAGAAGGTATCTGCCTTGAGGCTGTGCTAAAGAGAAACTGTAAATATTTGTTGCTCAGTTAGAAGTTCAGCTGATGGATGCCTCTAGAAGGTGCCTGGGCATAACTTTACTTCCCCTGTTCTGTTTTTCTTTAGTGGTGGAGGATGCTGAGGGCTGAAGACACCAGCTGGATGCTCAGTGCCCTTCCAGTTCCCTTTCCTTTAAAGTTTTTTTAGGTGGATGACCAAGCAGGAGGCAGGGACCTGTACCTGATGGTAGATGTGCTGGGCATCTAACCCTGCAGCAGATGTGGAGTGTGACACCTTGTGTCTTCTGTGGGACAAGACCTTGCTTATAGGCGGTTGTTGGAGAACAGCTGATGCGTGATAAACTTATACCTTCATTTTCCTGTGCAATATCATCTATGTTGCAGTTCAATACACAAACCTGAGATGCTTTTCCCCACCCCTGCCTTCCAGGACTGCTGCAGGTGCATGTTTTAAGGACATGTTGATCTAGTAAGGATCATGCTGTAAGGATATGGGTAAGGTAAGGTTTGCCAGTACTGCTTTCTGTTCCTGTCAAGCTTAGTCTGGTAACAGATGCTATTTTCTACTAAGAAATGGTAGAATCATAAAATGGTTTGGGCTGGAAAGGGACGTTAAAGCCCATCCAGTGCCACCCCCTGCCCTGGGCAGGGACACCTCCCACCAGACCAGGTTGCTCCAAGCCCCCTCCAACCTGGCCTTGAACCCCTCCAGGGATGGGGCAGCCACAGCTTCTCGGGGCAACCTGGGCCAGGCTCTCACCACTCTCAAAATGAAGAATTTCTTCCTGAAATCTCATCTCAGTCTCCCTTCTTTCAATGTAAAACCTTTCTCCCTCGTCCTATGGCTCCACTCCCTCATAAAGAGCCCTTCTATCTTGGTCCAGTGTGTGCTGCCTCTGGCATGGGAGGGATTTTTTTTCTACCTGTAGGAAAGAGGAAAAGGTTTGGGGCTGGTTAAAGAAAGGGGAAGGTTTCCTCTCTCTGGCCTGGCTGCCCTGGGAGTCCATGTGCTGCTCTGTAAGGGAAGTTGCAGGGCTCTCTGTGGTGGAGCCCAAGGGGACAGGAATGGAGCAGACACTTTGAAAGGGTGGTGGCTGTCTACCTTCTCTTATGCTTTTCGTTCTAGGACATCACCTGGGTCTGCTGAGGCTTCCTAGAATGCTTGAATACCTGAGTGTGGGATTCCTGCAGGCCCTGCTGGGGATCCCAGCTCGTGTACTGGGACTTGGCTCCTGGGTTTGCTGGTGCCTGGAGGCAGAGGCTTCAGATGTTGTGGCTGTTTCAACCAACACGCCGCTTCTCACTGTTTGCAGTGACAGGAGGCTTCCCAGATGCAGCACAGTCCTCGCGTCGTTTTTCTTGCTTGCAGATGAATTCCTTCCTGACAAAAAGAGCTCTTATTCACCGAGATTTCATCTGCCCCTGCTGTTTACTGCCCACCTGAAATCCTCCCTGTCTCCTGGTGGCCTTGTCATCCTTCTGAGAGCAGCCAGTTGTGCTCCTGCCGTGGTGGAGAGGGGGATGGAGTCAGGATGGGGTCGGTGGTTGGCAGCTGACAGCTTCTTTTTATGTTTGCATCTGTTCCCTCTCTTTCCTTTTCATGAGATCAGGTGCCAGCCTGTACTAGGAAGGCTTTTCAATGTGAGAGGAAGTCACAAATGGGGTACTTGGGGGCCTTGCTTTCATCTGTGGCAGAGAGAGGCTGCTCAAACCCAACCTGCACCCTCTTGAGCTGCTCCTGTAACAAACCCGGCCACGGGGAACCAGAACTCGAGGTTTTTGTCAGCGAGGCAGACAGCTCTGTGTCCAGAGCTGGTCTGGATCGCAGCTCAGGGACCCACGGATCCCCAACATCTGTGGGTCTGTCCTGCAGTTCTGAGCCTTGCAGCTCAGAGATGCTCACGCTGATGGCTGCAGAGACACAAACCTGGCTGCTCCTGCGCCTGCTGGGGTGCATATTTTTCATTACCTTTTACTTTATGTGGTTGCTGTCTCGTAAACCCCCAGTTATTTTAAATATGTTATCAGTGGCTCAACTTCATTCTTTCAGACCTTTGGTCCTCCCTACACAGCCCCCTGACCGACCTCTCTAATTTCATGAGTGGCTTCTCTCCTGCTTTGTGTTTTGAAGGGTTTTCCCCTCTGCTTTTGAGGCCATGTGTTTATTACACGGCTGGTCTTTTGTGAACAGGAAGGTTTGTGAAGGAGAGTCTGCAGGAGGTATTTGGGGCTGGTTTTGTTGCTGGCTCTGATTTCACGGAATCATGGAATTGTCAAAGTTGGAAGGGACCTTCTAGAGACCATCCAGTCCAACTCCCCTGCCAAAGCAGGGTTGCCCAGAGCACATCACTCAGGAGCATCCAGGTGGGGCTTGAAGATCTCCAGAGAAGGGGACTCCACACCCTTCCTGGGCAGCCTCTTCCAGGGCTCTGCCACCCTCACCCCAAAGAAGTTCTTCCTCAGATTGGAGTGGAACTTCCCATGGTCCAGCTTGTGCCCGTTGCCCCTCATCCTGTCACTGGGAACCACTAAAAAGTGTCCGGATCCAGTCTCCTTCAAACCACCCTTTAGATACTCATAAGGGTCTCCCCTCAGCTTTCTCTTCTCCAGGCTAAAGAGTCCCAGCTCTCTCAGCCTTTACTCATCAGGGAGATGCTCCAACCCCTCCATCATCTTTGTTGCCCTACGCTGGACTCTCTCCAGCAGTTCCCTGTCTCTCTGGAACTGGGGAGCCCAGAACTGGACGCAGGATTCCTGTTGTGGCCTCCCCAGTGCAGAGCAGAGGGGGAGAATGACCTCCCTCCACACTTTTCCCTACGCAGCCCAGGATCCCATTGGCCTCTTGGCCACAAGGGCACATTGCTGGCTCATGGAGAGTTTACTCTCCACCAGGACCCCCAGATCCTTCTCCTTGGATGTGCTTTACAGCAGATCCACCCCTAACCTTTACTGGTGCCTGGGGTTCTTCCTCCGCAGGTGCAGGACCCTACACTTGCCCTTGTTGAACCTCATGAGGTTCTTCTCTGCCCAGCTCTCCAGCCTGTCCAGGTCACGCTGGATGGCAGCACAGCCCTCTGGAGCGTCAGCCAGCCCTCCCAGTTTGGGATCACTGAACTTGCTGAGGATATACTCTGCCCCATCATCCAGGTCATTGATGAATATGTTGAACAAGACCATTTTGTGGTGGAATGTGTGTAGGATGGGAAGAGGTTCAAAGGAAGATCCTGAGGAGCTTATTTAACACTTCAGCTTGGACAATCTCTGTGTGGGAAAATGAAAATCTGCCCCTTTGCTGCTGCTGCCAGTATGTGATGTGCTGGGAGACTTCAGTCACATAAAAGCTGTGGAGCCTGATGGTTCCTCCATGGTGGAGAGCAGATGCTCTTTTTGGGGATTGCACCAGGTGCCCTGTTGAAGAATCAGAAATCCCTGGCTCAGGTTCCAGCCCAGGATGGCCTCTCCATGATTGTTCTTTTACAAAACTCCGGGTCTTTTTGGCAAAAGACTCTGGGATACAAATGCAGTCAAACTTTTGATGAAGCAGAAGGCAATCCCAGTAGCCCCTTCTTGAGCAAACCAGCCATTGCTTTGGGATTTTGCCTGAGTTCAAACTGGGCAACTGTGTCTGTTGTATGGTTGGTTTTGGCTTGTGAAGGCAACTGCCCGCAGTGGGTAAAGCCACATTTGGTTTTGTTTTGTTTTTCTTCGTGCCTGCTTCAGTCTGTAAGCTCCTTGCTGTGTGAAGAGGTGCCCTGTGTGCTGTGGAGACCTGCACCAGCGGCGAGGGGACTGCCTTCTTCCTTCAGTGCTTCACCAGTGATAAATAAACCAAGATCCTCCTTTTATGGTGCTGCTTCTGAACACCCTCTAGTGCTTCGTAGCTGCTGTGATTGTGCCAGGTGCTCCTGTGGGCTCAGGGCTGGGTTTGTCCCTTCTCTCTGTCCCACTTAAAATGGTTGTTTGTTTGGTTGGTTTTTTTTTTTCCCCTAGTCTTCCTCTCCCTTGCTTCAAAACCAGATGTTTGTGTTTGGAAGCACCCTGTGGGAAGTGTCCTAGACCTGCTGGGGCTGTGGATGACTGACTTGCTGTGAAGCAAGGAGCCAAGGAGACCAGCAAATGGAGCTGCTGAGTGATGCCAGAAGCTGCAAAAGCCAAACAAGCTGCTTGTGGACGAGATTAAGCACATGAGGATGCTTTTTTTTTCTTGGACTGGAGAAGTTGGAGGTTCTTACCATAAGTGTTCAGGTATTGCCATGGTTTTAAAATGTGTGCGATGCCAAGTAGTGGAGAGCTGCCATGTGTTTAGCCTCTGAAGGAGGTCCTCTCTCCTGGGTGGAGGAGAGGAAGGCCCAGGACTCACCAGCCTGTGGTGCCCCATGGCACTGGGTGGGATGGAGGATGTTCTGCCAGGACCCTGCCAGCTGAGGAGAAGAGGTGAGCGCGAGGGAGCAGAGACTGACCCCTGCTCTGCCTCTGTGGCCATGAAGGACCACTAAGCCTTGGTCCAACAGCATGCTTCTGTCCTCAGTATCCGGAGGACTTAGTTTTTAGCTGCCAGAGGAAACATGAGACCAAGACTAAGGATTTAAAGTAACGTCAGCCCCAGGAACACCTATCGAACCATCCTGTAGCTGTGTAGGTGATCAGTGCCCTTGACATCTTCCCACTTGCATGTTTAGATGCCATGGCGGTACCTTACTGAGTCAGGCCTCAACCTCCATCCAAAATCTGCCTGTCCTCCTGTGGCATTGGCTCCCAGCAATCACTGCCTCCCTGTTGGAGATTCCCCTTGAACTGTGTTTAACTTCTTGAGGATTATAAATTTCCTTCTGCCTTTACACAAAGACAGCCAGCTGGATTAAATGGTTTCATAGTATTAAGGAAAAAAAAGGAAAGCTAGGAGGCATTGCTCTTGTTGCGGCCAAGGACTTTGTTTTAAAAAGCAGTCGGGGGGGGGGAACCCAATTTACTGTTTTCGGATTTCATGGCTGCACAGCTAATGTCAGGCTCTCAAAAACGCAGGCATTTGAAATATTGTCTTGATTTAGAGAAGGAGCAGAGAATCAGTTCAAGGGTCTGGGAGTGAGATGTAAAATCAGCAGAAAGTGAAGGGAACAAAATTGATTCCCAACACAGCAATAAAAAGGGAGAAGGCAAACCCAGGGCTGTGCGTTGAGGTCTGCACTACCAAGAAAATCAATGTTCTCCCCTGCAATGTGGCATTGCATTGCTCCGACGAAGGCAGGGGAAACATGGCTAAAAGGAGCCAACTTTCTTTTCCTTCTTTTTAGGAGGAAAACAATTAAGAATGCTGCTGGGCTTAAAGAGGATTATGGGCTGCCTATTTGGGACTTCGTGAAGTTGCAGTGAGGTAAGTGATTTCACTGCAGTGATTCGTCAGGAAATGCTTTGATAGCATCTAAGCCGACTTGAGCATTGCAGTCAGTCCTTTCTTTAGCTGAGCACTTCCTAATTAATGGAGTTCTTCCTTCATGGGTTAGATTGGTGGTAGTGAGTGTTCTCATCTGGTCCCTCCTCTCCCCGGATCCTCATTGCAGCCCTTGTCTTTGCCTTTGCTGTGGCTCTGTGTCCTCTGCAAGGCACCAAACGTGTCCAGTAATTCTGAGGGTTTGATCTGGCAAGTGCAGCAGTGATGACATGGGAAATGTGTTTCCGATGTACCGGTTTCAGCCTCCCCCCACCCCTCCCAGGAGCTTTGGTTTGGGTGTTCAGAAGCTACAGAGAGTGCCTGAGCTGTTGAGTCTTATCTCAGAGCCTGCAGCAGGGCTTTTGGGGGGCGCTGGCTGCCCTGTGTCCTCGCACTGCAGCAAAAAAGAGGTTAATAATGCAAGATGCCTGCCTGTTGCCCTTGGCTGTACGCTCATTTGTTTCTGCAGGAGGATAAGAGCTATGTAAACAGCATTTCCCAGGGGATGGAGGGGAGGAAGGATTTTCAGCCCTGTAGCTCCCTGCCTGGACCGACAGCTCTCGGTGCCTCTAAAGAGAGGGAGGCCAACAGCCTGCTTTGCTCAGACCCTGTTAGGAGGGTGAGGGTGGCTTGTCCCAAGTGCTGAGGTGGCTGGGTAGCTTCTGTGCCAGGCTATGAGCAAGTGCGGTGCCCTCTCGTCTTCCTTGGGACTAGCTGCAGGCTGGGCTGCTTGGAATGGGTCCTTCTTTGAGTTGGAAACGCAGGCAGCCACCTGAGAGGGCCAAGGGTGAATTGAGAATGATGGTTCCAAGCTGAACTTACTGGTGATGATTGCATATTGTGAAGGAAAACAGAGGTGAGAGGGTGCTGGCCAGGGAAGAGGGGCTTGTTGGCCCCCGTGGGAGCAGAGATGGCTGTGTACAACCCCAGGAATGGAGAGGGGGTGGCAATGTAAACCCTGTACCTTCTCTGAGCATCCATGGTGGTGTGCATTTCATCTTCGGGGCTCTCTTCTTGAAAGCATGGGTTTGTGGCTAGCTTGCAAGCCACCCTTGATCTGATAATAAGCCCTGTCCAAGTTTGTTCTAGGCATCTTCCTCCTAACTTCCCTCTGCTTCACTGCCTTGGCTATGTCTCTGAGTCTGGGCAGCAAGTTGTGTGATAGGGATGGTCTGTCTTATGACTTTTCCATCTCCAAGCATGGCCACCATGCTCAACAAGTGCAGGACTGGGTGAGAAACCGGTGGTTCTAGTCTTCTACATCCTGCAGGGCATCCTGAACCATGTGTGTAGTACCTACACCCATATTGACTGTAATTTCAGGTCTGTTACTGTTCAAAAATAGCAGCTTGGCAGGGCTGCCTGGTGTCTGGAGCCATCAAGAGCCGTGGCTGTGGCATTGTTGGGCTGACCTGCTGGAGAGCAGCTCTGAGGAGAAAGACCTGGGAGTCCTGGTGGACAATAGGATGACCACGAGCCAGCAATGTGCCCTTGTGGCCAAGAAGGCCAATGGCATCCTGGGGGGCATCAGGAAGAGTGTGACCAGCAGGTGGAGGGAGGTCATCCTGCCCCTCTGCTCTGCCCTGGGGAGGCCCCATCTGGAGCACTGGGACCAGTTCTGGGCTCCCCAGTTCCAGAAGAACAGGGAACTGCTGGAGAGGGTCCAGCAGAGGGCTACAAAGATGGTGAGGGGTCTGGAGCATCTCCCTTCCGAGGAGAGGCTGAGGGACTTGGGTCTTTTTAGTCTGGAGAAGAGAAGGCTGAGGGGGGATCTGATCAATGCTGATAAATACTTCAAGGGAGGGTGTCAGGAGGATGGGGCCGGTCTTTTTTCAGTGGTGCCCAGTGACAGGACAAGAAGAAATGGGCACAAATTGAGTATAAGAAGTTCCCCCTCAACATGAGGAGGAAGTTCTTTGCTGTGAGGGTGGCAGAGCCCTGGCAGAGGCTGCCCAGGGAGGTGGTGGAGTCTCCTTCTCTGGAGACATTCCAAACCCGCTTGGACACGTTCCTGTGGGACCTGCTCTGGGTGGCCCTGCTTTGGCAGGGGGTTGGACTAGATGATCTCCAGAGGTCCCTTCCAACCCCATATGGTTCTGTGAAGAAACTACAGGATGAGCTGTGGCCTCCCTCTGCTCAGCTGCCAGTGGCACAGAGCAGCCTGGCTGGCAGTGTCCACCTGCAGTGACATCTCCCCGCTGTGCGCTCTGGGCACCCAGTCTATTCCTGTCCCTCCCAGTCCCTGGTAGCTAGAAAAAGTCATAATCTGTGGCATTCACCTTCCCTGCCATCAGCAATTAAGGCAGCTCTGGCAGAATGCCTGTGGTTTTCTAAAATGCTAGAGCCTCAGCCCCCAGCAAGGGCTTTATGTGCAAAAGCCAAAAAAATAGAATAAATTAAAGCTGCTTTTTGGCAGAGAGCACTGGTCCCCTTCTGCTTGATCACCAGGGTCCTTGTGGGTCTCCCCTTTCAAAGGGGAAGACTGCTGCCTACCAGGGTTTTTTCTGGGTGTTTAATCATAGAATCATGGAATGGTTTGGGTTGGAAGGCACCTTAAAGCCCCCCCAGTGCCACCCCCTGCCCTGGGCGGGGACACCTCCCACCACACCAGGTTGCTCCAAGCCCCCTCCACCCTGCCCTTGAACCCCTCCAGGGATGGGGCAGCCGCAGCTTCTCTGGGCAACCTGGGCCAGGCTCTCACCACCCTCACAGCAAAGAATTTCTTTCTTTAACGCCCCAGAGAAGGGAGTTTGCCTCCCTCTGGGCTGGGAGCAGGTTTTGTAGGGGTTACTCAAGCTCTCCCTATAGCCATGGGTGCTGTGGGGAGGCTGAAGAACCTGGCTGAGCCAGGGCTGGAACTGGGGCTCTCTGGGTGCTGTGCTTCTGAAATTACCTGCCTAAAATTTGTGATCATGAAATCTTGATGGGTCTTAACCTATCTGAGGAAACGGTGGAATAGCCAGGCTATGGTATTGATGCCGCTATAGCATCACTGAACTCCCTTCAGCAAGAGCCCTGGGCAGGGGGACTTGGGTCTCTTCTCCCAAGGAACAGGCAATGCAACAAGAGGATCTGGCCTCAAGTTGCTCCAGGGGAGGTTCAGGATGGATATTGGGAAAAATTTCTTCACCGACAGGGTTATCAAGCTTTGGAACAGGCTGCCCAGGGAAGTGGTGGAGTCACCGTCCCTGGAGGTATCTAGAAGCCGGGCAAACGTGGTGCTGAAGGACATGGGTCAGTGGTGGTTTGTCAGTGCTGGGTTGATGGTTGGACTCCGAAAGGTCCCTTGGTAAAATGGGGTGAATACGCTGATCTTTGGTGTTCAGAGGCTGATGAAGGAAAGCAATGGCTGGAAAGAACTGCAGGTCACATCTCGCCCTGCTTTCCTCACCTAGGAGTCCTGCGTTTGCCTCCAGCAGCTGGTGACTTGCTCCTCTCTGTTGCAAGGAAAGGAAATGAATGGAAGAGGAAAAGGGGAAAAAAAATTAATTGCCCGTAGGTAGGATGTAACTCCGAGGTCAAAATAAGGGTGGGAGGAGGATGAGCCCGAGTTGTTGCTGATGCTGAAGGCACCAGAGGGTGATGTGCCATGGGCCAGGGGTGATTTTTTTTTTTTTTTTCTGTGTGCATTTGTATTTTGTTGCTTAGTTCTGGGAGGGGACTGTGGGTGAGGATCAGGCATTCCGCTGTGTACCTTTCCCATGGCACAGGGGGAGCCGTGCCTGAAGGCTGCGTTACCCAGGAACGTGGGGCATGGGCTCCCAGGGGAAGGGCATTAATGGCTGTGTGTCTTCTCAGGGCTCATTGTTTGGGTGATGTTAGATGATCTCCAGAGGTCCCTTCCAACCCCATGTGATTCTGTGAAAGTGTGGGGAAGATGAATAGATGACATGTTCTTTTTTAGATAATTATTTCACGCTTTGCAGTCCTGTGGTGTTTGCCCAAGGCTCAGAGTTTGAGGTGTCCTGGACGGATTCTTAATGAAATACCAGAGATGCTTGCTATGAAGCAGGAATTAATCTTCAGATATCTGATTTGGAAGTGCTCTTGTTTGCCATCATATGCAACTTCATTTTTCCACCATGATCTTAGCAGCCAGACAACCAGTTCCATTTTCCTAGTTGCAGAAGCATCTCTAGCCTTGAAAGGAACATGAAGATTTTGAGCAAAACTCAGCATCACTGACCTCCCTTCAGCAAGAGCCCTAGGCAGGGGGACTCGGGTCTCTTCTCCCAAGGAACAGGCAATGGGACAAGAGGGCATGGCCTCAAGTTGCACCAGGAGAGGTTTAGGATGGATATTGGGAAAAATTTCTTTACCACAAGGATTGTCAAGCCTTGGAACAGGCTGCCCAGGGAAGTGGTGGAGTCACCATGCCTGGAGGTATCTAGAAGCCGGGCAGACGTGGTGCTGAGGGACATGGGTCAGTGCTGGGTTGATGGTTGGACTTGATGATCTGAAAGGTCCCTTCCAACCTGGATGATCCTATGAAGTGCACCTGCTTGAATCACCCACTGGTGTGCCCAGTGATGGAGCCCAGAGCCCCACTGGAGCTCGCCAGAGTAAGGGGCACCCCCTGGGCTCAGAGAGCTCAGAGCTGTGTGTGTTACCGTGTTTTGTTGGGGTTTCCTGATTTCAGTGCTTCCTTGAGGGTGTGAAGTCCTGCTACGGATGGACTGGGAGGTGCAAGATGCCAGCGAGGCCAGTGAGCTGGTTGAACTGGGGTCCAGGTGATCACAAGGTGGGCAGGCAAGAAGAGCAGATGGTTTTTTTGAGGGCAGCGCTGGCACCTCTGTGGGTTGTGTGTGACTTGATTTTTAGGGTATATGGACACCGGTGTGTGTGTGTGTGTCTCTTTTGTGACCAGTGCTTGGACGTGGGGGAAGCACTTTGGCTTCGGGCATGAGTTTCTCCAGCCGCTGCTGTGTTGGAGGGATGCAGGCCTGGGGCTGTGCTGAAGCTGTGAGGGCTCCTTGGAGGCAGTTTCGCCCCATGCTCGCTGTGGTCACGGAATCATGGAATTGTCAGAGTTGGAAGGGACCTCTAGAGACCATCCAGTCCCACTCCCCTGCCAAAGCAGGGTTGCCCAGAGCACATCACTCAGGAGCATCCAGGCGGGGCTTGAAGATCTCCAGAGAAGGGGACTCCACACCCTCCCTGGGCAGCCTCTTCCAGGGCTCTGCCACCCTCACCCCAAAGAAGTTCTTCCTCAGATTGGAGTGGAACTTCCCATGGTCCAGCTTGTGCCCGTTGCCCCTCATCCTGTCACTGGGAACCACTGAAAAGAGTCCGGCTCCATCCTCCTTCAACCCACCCTTTAGATCCTTGTCAGCATGAATAAGGTCTCCTCCAGGCTAAAAAGTCCCAGCTCTTTGAGCCTTTTCTCATAAGGGAGATGCTCTAATCTCTCCATCATCTTTATTGCCCTATGCTGGACTCTCTCCAGCAGTTCCCTGTCCCTTTTGAACTGGGGAGCCCAGAACTGGACGCAGGATTCCAGTTGTGGCCTCCCCAGTGCAGAGCAGAGGGGGAGAATGACCTCCCTCCACCTCCTGGCCATACGGTCATCTTTTCCTTTCCCTGACCTGCACTCCTAGCCGGCCAGGGACTGCTGGTAGGCACCGCTGCTCTGTCCCTGTGGGCGCTCAGCATCCCTCTGTCCCCCATCCGTGTCCTCCATGGCTTCCTGGAGCCGCCTCTTCCCCTCTCTGTGTCCCTGCCGTTGCCATGGTGGTGTTGGGGCTGGCCCAGAGGCTCTGTTGCTTTGGGAACAAGGGACACGGCCCGGGCTGGCAGCGGGGGATCCGGTGTGTGAGTGCCCTCCCATGTCCCCGACGGACTGGGGAAGGTGGGGGATACTGGTGAACCTCCCCCCTCCCCATGCTGTGGGGGGGACGGTGGCTGCGTCCCCTCCCCGGCTGGAATCCGGAGGGTGGTCTGCCTCGGGAGGAGCGGGGGGTGCTGAGCAGAGATCTGAGGCTGTGAGGGGGGCTTGGAGGGGTGACAACCCCCCCTCCCTGCCCCATATGCCTCTATGGGGGGGGCTTGGAGTGGGGGTGACACCCCTCCACCCTGTGTCCCACACATGGGTGTCAGGGAGGAGGTGAAACCCCACACGCTGGTGTCTGGGAGTGGGTGAAACCCCCCCCCCCCTACTGTGCCCCATACATAGGTGTTGGGGGGGTTACACCCCCCCCCGTGCTGTGCCCCACACGTGGGTGTTGGGGGAGACCCCCCCACCCAGCCCCACACGCTGGTGTCCTGAGGTAGGTCAGACCTCCCCACCGTGCCCCACATATGGGTGTTGTATGGGTGTGGGGGTAAGACCCCCTCTCGTGGTGCTCATCATGTGGGTGTCAGGGGTGTGTGGGGGGTGATACCTTCTCCTCGTCCCCCACGNGGGGGGGGGGACGCCTTCTCCTCGTCCCCCACGGGGGAACTATGGGGGGGGGGACGCCTTCTCCTCGTCCCCCACGGGGGAACTCGGTGGGGTGGGGGGGACGGGGACGGACACTCCCCCTTGTCCCCCGCGTGGGAGTTGGAGGGGGTGGGGGGTAACCCCCGCCCCAGAGCTGGACAGGGAGCAATCTCTGCTCCCCCAAAAGAGGAGACTTCTTCCATTCTTCCCATGGGATGCACGCATGGCTGTGTTCAGGCTGGGGGTTAAGCTCTGGGGGGACGGGGGCTGCTTTCCTTGCCCTCCTCATCTTGCACTTGGGCTTTTGGCTGGTTTGGCCTTAATTTTATTGTTTTTATTATCTGTGTTGCCCCATCCGTTAATTGAGGGATGAGATTATTTGTTCTTGCTCTGTCTCTAAAATGCTGTGAAGGTTTCTGATGGAAAATGTGGCAGATGGCTTGGCTGGACCTCACTCACCCTAACTATCCTCTCCTGGCGTTTTAAATCCACGGGTGGTTTTCTGAGAAGCAATTCCTCTCTGAATTTTGGGGGGAAAAAGGGAAAGGCTCGACTGCTCCGGGAAGGTGCAGATTGCTCCTAACGGGTTGTGCAGCCTTGGCTGAAGGGTGGGAGATAACTTGGTGAAGCCAAAGGCTGCTCTGTAACGTCTCAGGGTGGCAGTGGGTGCTGTGGGATTACTGTAGGAATCCGGTAAATACAGAATATTTACTGTTCTGGCAGCCAGTAATGTGTGCGCTGGATAATTAGGTATGAGGTTGGAGCCAGCCAAGGTGGGACTGGGGGGTTTTATTTCTGGCTCTGCCGCTGGTTTCTTACCTGTCTCCGCTCTGACGTCTTTGAATTCAATTGATGTTTGTGTTCTTCCAGAGATTGAACCTCCTTTGTGAGAACCGGGCATGAATTATTTCACGGAGGAGGGTTTGAAGGTGGAGATGAAACCAGTTTGCCGTGGGTTGAGGTTCACTGGGAGTGTTTCGGACCGCTTGGGCGATGCCTGGACCTCTCAGGGTCGGGATGCGAACGTCATGCACTGGGAATTGATGCTGCAGAAGCGAGGAGATGGTTCAGGAAGGGAGAGAGGATGGTTTGGGGGATGCTTTAAACTCCCCAGGGAGCACAGAATGGTTCATGATGAGGGGACTAGAACATCTCTCTTATGAGGAAGGGCTGAGGCATTTGGGTCTCCTTAGTCTGAAGAAGAGNTCAGGGTCGGGATGCGAACGTCATGCACTGGGAATTGATGCTGCAGAAGCGAGGAGATGGTTCAGGAAGGGAGAGAGGATGGTTTGGGGGATGCTTTAAACTCCCCAGGGAGCACAGAATGGTTCATGATGAGGGGACTAGAACATCTCTCTTATGAGGAAGGGCTGAGGCATTTGGGTCTCCTTAGTCTGAAGAAGAGGAGTCTGAGGAGGGATCTCATCAATGCTTATAAATACTTAAAGAGTGGGTGTCAGGAGGATGGGGCCGGTGGTGCCCGGTGATGGGGCAACGGGCACAAGCTGGACCATGGGAAGTTCCACTCCAATCTGAGGAAGAACTTCTTTGGGGTGAGGGTGGCAGAGCCCTGGAAGAGGCTGCCCAGGGAGGGTGTGGAGTCCCCTTCTCTGGAGATCTTCAAGCCCCGCCTGGATGCTCCTGAGTGATGTGCTCTGGGCAACCCTGCTTTGGCAGGGGAGTGGGACTGGATGATCTCTAGAAGGTCCCNAGGTCCCTTCCAACTCTGACAATTCCGTGATTTCTAGGCGAGAAACATGATCTTGCTACTTTAAGCCTGAACAGGGCAAGGTGATTCCACTGAACATAACTGTTCAATAGCATCCTGATTCCCACTTTGGACACATCTCCTGTCTGGCTCTCCCAGCAAAGTGTCATGGAAAAGCAAATTAACCGATTACTCCAAGAGGGATGATTTTATCTTTGCGGAAGGAAGGAGGAGGATTTATTGTGTATACTGAACCAAGACTCGGCCACCGGTCTGTGCTCTGACAGGAAAAGCTGGGTGTAGCATATCAGGGTGCAGAGTGTGCCCATACATCCCCCACCTCTACGTCTGGAGGGTGTCAGGCCAGTGCTGAGGTTGGTGCTGCTGCTTCAGCATAAAATGATGGGGGCGGGGGGTGGGCCTGGAAGCAGAGTGCTGGTACAGAATCACACATGGTTGGAAGGGACCTTTGAGATTGAGTCCAACCATACACACAAAAAAAACCAACCCAAAAACCAAACAAAAAAACACGCACACACCCAACCCAACAATCTGGGGCACTAGAGCATGCCCTGAAGTGCCATGTCTACATGTTTCTGAAATCCCTCCAGGGATGGTGACTCCACCACCTCCCTGGGCAGGCTCTTCCAGTGCCTGACCACCCTCTCAGGAAAGTCATTCTTCCCAAGATCTAATCTAAACCTCCCCTGCCCCAACTTCAGACCATTTCCTCTGCTCCTGTCATTATTCCCTTGGGAGAAGAGGCCAATCCCCACCTCTCTACACCCTCCTTTCAGGGAGTTGGAGAGTGCAGTGAGGTCTCCTCTTCTCCAAAGTAAACATGCCCAGCTCCCTCAGCCTCTCCTCGTACGACTTGTTCTCCAGACCCCTCCCCAGCTTGGTGGCTCTCTTCTGGACACGCTCCAGCACCTCAATGTCCTTCTTTTGGTGAGGGGCCGAGAACTGGACACAGCCCTCGAGGTGAGGCCTCACCAGTCCTCAGTCCAGAGGCACCATTACTGCCCTGCTCCTGCTGGCCACACTGTTCCTGATACAGGCCAGGATGCTGTTGGCCTTCTTGGCCACCTGGGCACACTGCTGGCTCATGTTAGGTGGCTGTCCACCAACACCCCCAGCTCCTTTTCTGCTGGGCAGCTTTCCAGCCACTCTGCCCCAAGCCTGTAGTGTTGTCTGGAGTTGTTGTGACCGAAATGCAGGACCCGGCACTTGGCCTTATTGGACCTCGTCCCATTGGGCTTGGCCCATTGATTCAACCTGTCCAGATCCCTCTGTAGAGCCTTCTGACCCTCAAGCAGATCAACACTCCCACCTGGTTTGGTGTCATGGTATGTGGCAGAGTGACATCAGCAGGATCTCATAGACATGAAGCTGTGCCTTTACATTAAACTTCCTTTTTTTTTTTTTTTCTTAATGTCCATTAAGAAATTTGCTGTTTCTTCTTAATTTCCTGTCTTTTTCAGCCTGGTGTCATCAGAGAGCTGTTTGGTTTTATTTTACAGAGAGAAGCTGTTGGACGTAGGCACAGAGGGATTTGGATGCTTGAGGGCCGTATCTGAGCACTCACATCGACTTCTTCCGCGGTGTGGCTTTTGCCAAGCTCGGGAGCCCTGAAGGGCCCCTCTGTGCCTGTGTTTGTGCCGTGGAGACTCCTGAATTTTCCAGGTCCTGGCACGATTCAGTTTGTGTGAATCCCTGCCTCGTGCCTACAGATGCTTTGGTTGTATGGCCCCAGCCCATGTCATTCAGAGGTGACGTTCAGGGATTAATATTGCTGCTGGAGAAGAGGTGAAGGTGCTTTTATTTACCCTTGATGTAGCTCATGGCCAGAACCACCTGGGAGCAGAGTGATCCCGTGCAGACCCTTCTTTTCCTCCTAGCCCGATGCAAGGAGTCTCTGTAGTAGCTGTGAACCCACATGGTGAAACAAATCTTTTTCCTTCACTTTGAAGATGATCCTGGTCTTTTGGTTTTTTTTTTTCCCCTCCGGAGACTGCTCATGTGTTGCACATGAAGTAGTCATCAGCTGAAAGATTGTAATCCAGGGAGCAGAGATCCCAGCCCAGGGGGCCCTTAGCTTTCAAGCATCCTATCTTCTTTCCTGAGGATCAGGCTTTTCCTCACTTGCTTTTTCCATGCAGTACTAGGAGATGTGGAAGTGACCTTGTCCAGGCTGACAAGCAGGATGAAGGAATGGCTTTAGCCCCCTCCATCCCCTGAGAGGGCAGGAAGCTTTGGGCTGGAAAAAGAGGTAGTGAGTTGAGTAGCAGGAATGGAGGTGGGAACAGGAGCCGGGCTGTGGAAGCTGCGAGCGGGCTGAGGCACCAGCATCAGGTTTGGCGTTGGGCACTGCGGTGTTGCAAGTCTTGTATGAGGTTTGTGTCGCTTCTACCATGTAGCTCCATGAAGCACAGAATGGTTTGAGCTGGAAGGGACCTTAAAGCCCACCCAGTGCCACCCCCTGCCCTGGGCAGGGACACCTCCCACCACACCAGGTTGCTCCAAACCCCCTCCAACCTGCCCTTGAACCCCTCCAGGGATGGGGCAGCCACAGCTTCTCGGGCCAACCTGGGCCAGGCTCTCCCCACCCTCACACCAAACAAGTTCTTCCCCACATCTCAGCTCCATCTCCCCTCTTCCAGTGTCAAACCCTTCCCCCTCCTTCTCGGGCTCCCCTCCCTGATCCAGAGTCCCTCCCCAGCTTTCCTGGAGCCCCTTGAGGGACTGGAAGATCTCCCCGGAGCCTTCTCTTCTCTAGGCTGAACCCCCCCAACTCTCTCAGCCCCACTCCCAGCAGAGGGGCTCCAGCCCTCCCAGCATCTCTGTGGCCTCCTCTGGCCCTGCTCCAACAGGTCCATGTAGATACTTTGCAGCCAGCAGTTTCCCTTGTAAGCACCTGAGGCTCCTCTGAGCATGCAACCAGGTTCTAACGTTGCTTCTAGGGTGCTGAGAGCTGTTGGGAAGGAGCACAAGGTGAGTCCATCTCAGACCAAGCATGAGAGACTTAATAGGTCTCACCTTGATGTCTGTCGCCAAGTTCTGCCTTCTGAGATGGGAAGTGTCACCTACCATCCAGCTTCCTTTCCTTACAGCGATTTTGTCTTGGTGTCTTGAGCGCATGTGGGTGTCACACCTAGGGTTTCTTTGCCCGAGCTCTTGGTTTTCACTTGGATTTATGGCTGGACATCATGCGGGAGATGTTTTGGAGTGAGTTTCCATAGGCTGGCTGGCTGAAGAGCCACTTTGTTTTCAGGGCACGGATTGTAAACCCCCAACTAATGGGTGTTGGCCTTCAAACTTGAGGGTTCCTTGTTCCCTGCCAAGGAGATGTGATGATTGGGTTCAGCTGGGGCCTCGTGATCAGCTTTGGTTTGTAGCATGTGCTGTGCTGAACATGCATGAAGCTCCCTGGTGGCTGAGATGCTTTTGTACGTTGGGTGTCCTTGGCCAGTGCCTGTGTCTCTGTGTGGTTAATGGGAACAAGCTCACCAGGTGCAGCAACAGAGGACACCACCAAAGGGGTTATCGAAGCTGCAGCAACACAGTGATTTCCCTGCTCTCTTCTGCGTCGATGCGATTGGGGTCTTCCCTGGGCGAGGAAAATAGAAGCTAAATTCTGGCTTTGTAAGTCAGGGTGGAAACTTCTTTACTCCGTAAACAGAAATGATTAGCTTGTCCGTGGTGTTGAAGTTAATTTATCTGAAGCTCATGGAGCATTAACAAATGTTACTCGAAGGCATGCTTTCTAATGCTGCTGCAATCATTCACTGCGGAGTGAGATGTTTAAGAAATAGCTGGGCTGTGGTGATTTGCAAGGCTGTAACTTTCTCAAATCGTTTTGGTGGCCTGTAAACCATCGGAGTGGAGCCCAGGTCAACCCATTATGATACTGAGGGAGTTCAAGGCAGAAAACGGTCTCCACTCCAGCCCGGAGCTGAAAAAATTGCCAAAGCCACAAATGCTGGAATGATCTCTTCCCTTGGAGTGGAACTGGTTAAAGGTGGTGAACCTGGGCTCTTCACTGGGTTAGGGGACCTTTGCTATCATGGTACTTGCAGGGTGAGATGCTGCTGTTTTTGGGAAGCTTCTCTGCTCAGCACCCTGAGCCTGCGCGGTGTCTCCCCGTGTTGTAGCAGGAGTAGCTCGGCAGCAGAGGAAGGAGTAGACTTAACTGATGTCAAGCTCTGAATTCTCCTTCCCTGAGGCCATGGTAAAACCCTCCTGCTCTGCCTGGCAAGGCCATAACAGTTGAGGCTAGGAGGTGCTGGACAACCCAATTTCCGAGTCCCATCAGTTGCCTTCCCGGTTCCACCGGGCTCTGGGAAGCCATCAGCCCAGTGACAGTTACTGCTGTGCTGGTGGCAGCACCGTCACACCAACGGTTCCCTGGCTTGACTCCTGTCCCTCCAGGCTGTCCGCAGCCACCAGAGAGCCCATGGTGATTCAGGAAGCCAGACTGGGTGCTACACAACGGCAATCCTCCCCAAGAAGCATGAATTTTCTGTCCTAAGGTAGCGTCTGGCCACCGGGCAGGAAGGAGGTGGTTTTGTTGGCGGTGGGGATGTGGCAGTTATGTGATACTCGGCAGGATTTCACTAAACACCTGGTTTAAGAGCAAGTCTGGTGGGGCAGAAGGGGTTTTAACGGCTTCTAAAATCGCTGTGTGACTTGCAGTGATGGCAGATACCCTTAGCTTAGCTGTAGATGTTGGAGTGAAGGGAGCCTCAGGGAGGAGGCTGAAGCTTGGGTGACCTTGGTGATCTTCAGCTCGACACCCTGCTCTGGTAAATCTTGGCTTCCTGCAGCTTTCTGGCCCCCAGCCCTGGGCATATTTCTTCATTTCTTGTCTAGGTTGTTTTAGCAGTTGTGTCCCAGCACAGCTGGTTCCTCTGCTCAGGGCATTCGTGCTCTGAACCTAAAGGTGTGGTGCCAGAGCTGCCTGTGCCCTGATCCTGGAGCAGAGGGGGAATTGTGATCCTTCCTCACGTCTCTGGGGTGAGCAGGGGCTGTCTGAAGTGGGGAAGGTAGAGATCAGCCCCCCAAACCAGACGGGGGGCTGGAAGTGTGCTGTGATGAGGTTGCCATTTTGTCCTGCCTTTACAGGGGGAGAGGTGGCTGATTTTGGGTGTTCTGCCCCTTCCCTCCCGATCTGGGGGCTGGTTGCTGTGGGTGGTGGGGACGTGGGGCTGAGGATGTGGCTCTCAGGAGGGTGGGGGGAGTTCTATGACTGGGATGGGGCTGTGGAGGTTGGAAGCCCTTTGGAAATAAGCACTGCGGGCAGGACAAAGAGGATTAATTTCCAGTGAAGTGAAATTACAGGTACAAAATTGGAACAAATAATCCACTTATTCTCAAGACCCAATCATAAAACATTGAAATCCAGATTAATGGGGTATCATCGCCGTTAGATTTCTCTGGAAAAATAGTTATTTCTGGCTTTAAACCCTAGCTCTTACTGCAGCGCGTCCTCGTGTCCATAGGACAGTGCTGTGCTCCTGTGTCTCTTGCAAGACCAAAATTAAATGTCAGACTTGTCATATCTTAGCACTGTTCCATGAACACGTACAGCGCTGAAGCTGTTTGGGGAGGAGAGGAATGAAGTTATTGCCTTGCTTGCAGGAGGTGGGTCAAACCTGAGGGGAAGGGAATGGTCATCCTTGTGTAGATGTTGCCTTGCTGTGTGTAGCAGGTCCACACAAAAAAAAAGGTGAGGTGTAACAGAAGGAAGCAGGAGGGAATATGATCTGTGATTTTACTTAATGTCAGGATGAAAAAAAAAATAATTAGGGTAGAGGCAGGTTTGAGAGCACTGGTCTTTCAAATCCCAGAAAATAAGTGGGCAAATCCATCTGCTCCTTGGTCCCATCAGCCAGAAAGGGAGGGGCCAATTATTTCTAGTCCAAAGTAGTGCTTAGCAAATACTGTATGTGCTTACCTTTGGTTTTTTTTTCTTGGTGGTGCTTGAGACCTGCTTTCTGGGGTTGTCTTCTCTTCTTGCCCTTTCTTGCACACCCACTTTGTGTGACACAGATGGAGAGGTGGTCCTCAAGCTGGTCGCTGGAGGAAGAACGGCCTATGGACCTGTTAACCCACACTATTTGTGGAATAAGGATGCTGGAGAACAACTGCCATTAGGAAAAAGTCTTAAGTGGCCCCATTTTCACATATGTTGCATTTATATTTGAGCTAATTGCTCGTGTTCCTTTAATGGTTTCATGCTTTTATTTCTGCTGTTACAGCCTCTAATGCCTGTAGGGAGCCTTGAGTTTGGGTGTTAATAAGTGAAAATTAGAGCCCTCATTCTCCATGGAGCAATGCTCTTGGGCGCCGTGGTAATTTCATGCCTGGAAGGAGTCATATTTGCTGGATAATTTTTGTAACTTGAACCAACAAAATTAGCCTTGAGAAACTGTAGTTCTTAATCAGAGTATTGAACTCTATGCTCCATTAGTTGGAAACATCGCCAGGCTCCTTGCACAAAGGGTGGACATTTGGTTTGCAAAGCAGGGAAATGGTCTGATTTTGTTAATGCTTGGGGCAGCAGCCAGCCCGGGGCTTAAGGCTTCTTCATAATGCTCTGAGAACTTCGTAGGGTCAGGTACAAAGTCACATCGTGTCAGCTGCTCTTGCAAAATGAGGCAGCTTAAATGACATTTGCCTGCCTTCTGTGCCCACCAAAAACTTTTTTTAAAGAGTAATAAAGGACAGTTTGGATATTAATAGAGATTCGGTTAATAATCCCAGGAAATGGGGTTCCAAAAGTAATCGAAGTGGGGAGAAGGTGGGAAATGCCATCAGGCCCTGGTGTGTTTGTGGCTCGTGGGACTGTACCCACAGCAGAAGGTGGTTTTGGCTCAAGAAACGTTTGTGTTGGGGTTTTACTTCTATGAATCTTAACTCTGCCATGTAAATATGGTGTAATCATGGAAGAGGGTGGGAAGGCATTATGTATTCCACTCAGGAAGGGTGCCACAGCCTAGAGATGTGTCCTTTGGGTCTGCCATGAATGGGATTCTGGATTTTCAAAGTCCCACTGTTTCTCCTTCCAGGTGAGCTGAGACATGGCCACTGGCAAGCTCCATCGGGCCGTGGCGTCCTCCAAAATGGATGATAGGTTCCAGAGCAAAGTGGTAGCACCTCATAATCCGAAGGCGGTCGGGGAGGAGGAGGAGTCTGTAACTGTAAGTACCTGCTGTGGCTGGGCAGGAGCTGTGTTAAGGCTGGAAACTCCCCCTCTGCCCCTCCGCTGCCTTCCCCTCCTGTTGTCCTGTAGCTCGGTGAAGCTGGACACCACCTCCCCATTTCCTTGATGCCCTCGTTCTGTTGGAGGTAGCTGTCACGATGCAGTGAGGGATGCACTGTGTGCTGGGAAAGTCCAGAGTCTTGCCTGGGAGTGCCACTGGAACCCAGTTAAATGAATTCATTGGGCAGTAATATCTTCTGTCACGTAGGCATACTTGCTGCTCTGGCCATACCTGCCTGAGGAATTGAGAGATGTGGCTGGTCCCAGACAGAACAGGTTCCAAACCAGTTGTTTTATCTCGTACTGTGTGTAGAGCACAGATCCAGCCCTGCAGACAGCAATGGACTCAAGGCAATTCTTCCTTCTCATCCACAAACATCCCCTTTGCCGACTGGAGCTCAGCTGACTTGGAGACAACCTTGTGCTGAGGCTCCTCTGTCAAGGAGGTATCTCCGTATGCTTCTGTGGAGGGGTCTGTGAGGCCAGAACAGAGAGAAAACAATTGCTAATTAAAAAGAGAGAACTAAAACTTGGACCCATTCCTCTCCACCTCACTCTTGGCACAGTGGCTGCTTTTCTGCTTTCCTCTGACTCATCCAGCAGTGACATCTCCACATGCGTGTTGGCTGTGAGCATCATGCAAGGACGGAGTTAGGGGATTTCTGATAACTCCTCCCTGCTCTCTTCAAAGGTCAGTGGCTCAATCCAGCAAAACTAAAGAGGAAGTAAATGCCCAAAGAGCAGAAATCCCCAGACGTGTCACATCAAATCACGACGGAGAAGCTAATGGGACAGAGCCACTTGGTTAGAGCATGTGTATTCCGCTCTATATCATTAATTTACTAATGTTAAATATTTCAGCAGGTAACTTACGGGACTTCCAGGATTATCCTAGTAGCTGTGGTCACAAATTATTCATCACTGGCACTCGAACAAGAAAAGCCTTTCTGAACAAAGCCGTTTCTGTAGCTCTTGCTGATGTTTTGCATTTCAGCTGACTCCCTCTGCCTTCCTAAAGGAGATGTCTCTCACCACCGAGCAGAGGTTGGCCAGTACTCGGGAGATGAGGCGGCCCCGGATTATCCAGCTCCTAGACATGAGTGAAAACTCCCATCAGAAGGTAGCCTTTTCCTGCCCTTTTCCTTGCTGTTTTGATGTGACATTTGAGGAGGGCACAGGCTTGTGACAGGCTTGCCTCCAGCTTATCTAAATACCTTGGTGACTAGGTCCCAGTTGTCCTTTCAAACCGATGGTGGTGGAGTTCCTTCTGTTGGGGGAAAGGCACAACATTTTCCCCTGGTGAGACGTTGAAGTCCTGATCTGTGCTAAGTTGATATAAATAACTTCTCCTGGAGTTCAGCTGCTGTCACTAAAACACGATGCTGGGGCAGGACGCAAGGGCATGAGCTTGCCATTTGCCATCCTCCTGCTGAAATAGCCACCTCTTGCTTTGGGGTAGTTACTACCAAATACCTCGGGTCATGACTCCCTCAGTGATGGCAGCCTTTGAAGGCTGTAGACCCTATGGTAATTAGTCAATTACAGAATCATAGAATGGTTGGGGTTGGAAGGGACCTTAAAGATTATTGGGTTTCAACCCCCCTGCCCTGGGCAGGGACACCTCCCACCAGACCAGGTTGCTCAAAGCCCCATCCAGCCTGGCCTTTTGAAGATTGTCAAGATTTGACAAACCCAATTGCATGAACGCTTTGGGTTGGAATGACATGCGGGACCCTTGTTGAGTGTTAGATTTTTGCAGGCTGCCAATATAGAAGGGCAGAGGGGAGTGGATCCACTTTATCTGGGCCAATGCTTACTTAGATCTATGTTTAAAGCTGCTTTTCTTACAGGACTCAGTATAAGACACAGTTCAAAGTGGGTAGACCACTGAGGCAGGCTGTAGGGTGGAAAATTGCCAGCGAGAGACGTGTAACAAATTGGTTAAGGATTGCTCTAGACAGCACAGGAGGTCAGGAGTGTGCAGAAATAACTGGCCATGTGCTGGAGCTGCTAGACACAGTGTGACCGTGACTGCTCTGGACCTGCCAGTGCAGATACCAAATCCAGTCTTACTCAAATTGCCCAGTAATGCTGGGAAAAGAGCTGAACCCTTCACCATGCAGCACTCACCTCATTTGTCTTTTATCTAATGACTGGGTTACTTTCTTTTTGGCCTTACCTCCTCTGGTACTGTTCTCTTACTGGTTTCTGGGCTATATATCCAAGAAAAGATATTTGGGGATGTGTAGGACTCTGCCTGTCTTGGGGTGAAGATCATCCCAAAACTGTTTCCCGTGGAATCTCATGTAAGTTTTTGGGTTTCGCTTGTTCCACGAGTGCTCATGGCTCTTTGGAGCTGCGTGACCACATTAGTAGAGGGCTCTGCTTGGAGGTAACGTTTTTGGAGAAGGAGACCTGGAGAAATATCTACCAAAAAAGCTTCTTCACTTGAGCCTGTGCAATGTGGTCCAGAAACTTTGGGTCAGCTCAGAATGCAGATGAGTGAGTTACTGTTTCCCTGGTGTGAGCTGGACAGGTATACTCACCCCCAGACTGTATGTCACCGGGAACCAGTGTAGGACTCTCATTCCTGAATCTTCCTCCCAGCAGCTGAACCTCTCACCGCTCTCTTTTGCCTCTCCAGTTCTCCACAGTTGATCTGGAACAGAGCTTGTTTCAGCCTTTCCCCTCAGAGGTGGTGTTTCAGAGCTACGTCCCCTGCGAGGTCTATGAAGTGCCACTGATCCTGAGGAACAACGACAAGGTAAGTGCTGGGACGTGGAGGTTTAATGCTGCTGGAAGAGGGCAGCACACCTGGAATAAAATACCTCACCACCTTCATTTTGCAAGGTGGTAGAAATCTTCCTGTGCTGGGGATTCTCCCCCTGATTTTGGCTACGCATTGGTGGTATTTAACCCAAAGGAGCTTTCCTAGTCAGCATCTTTCCCCTTGGAAGCCCTGGATTGCTGGGAACGGTGAGGGCTGTGCAGTTCTTACCTGCTTTTCATGCATTACCTCGAGTGTGCCCTACGTCCTGGTGGCTCCTGGGTTGATCTTGGTCTCTCACAGGGCATCATTGCCTCTGTGCAGCTCACTGTCAAAGCACAGGGGATGAGTCTTCTCCTCTTCATGCTGGAATAAGTTATAATTAGTGGCATTAGCACTCCAGGAAAGGTGTTTTGAAACAGCAGTGGAAACAGACTGATTTAGCAGCAGCAGTGGGAGGCTTTTAGGTGCCACTTTAGGCTCCTGCTAAGCTTAATTCACTTCTGTTGAGGTTTTTCTAAGACAACGTGGCTTCCTGCTTTCCCTACGGAGAACCAGAGCACATCCAGAGTAATGCGCTCTTGAAGGTCTCCACCTTTACTTAAAAAAAAAAAACCAACCAAAAAACCAACTGTGATCACTTTGAGATTTCCCAAGAAAGTTGAGAAGGGAAAAGTTGAAAAATGTCAGCAATTTGGTTCCGCTGTAAAGAGGAAAATGGAGACCTTTTGAATATCGGCAGGGGAAACATTTGCTGGAACGAGGCATGTGCCAAGAGCAAGCTGGTGGGAAAAGACAAGGAGAGAGGAAAAGAGCTGAGTTAGAAAGTGCCCTGGGAGAGAACATTGTAGACGCAAGGGTTTCTCTTGACACCTAACAGCAAGTGCACTGGAAGCAGAGAAAGGTCAGAAAAAAGAAAGGTGTAACTAAAGATAGCGAATAGTAAGGTGTATGTGTGAGAGGGGGGCAGGATGGGAAAACGGAAGGGCACACAAGGGCAGGTGAATTCACCCCCTCTCCAAATTTACCCCTTGGGGGAAAGCAACAGGTAGACCAAAAAAAAGCTGTGGAGGCATATTGCAGGTGGTTTTGACAGGGACATGGCTGAAAACGGAAGACCCTTTGGTGAGAAAGGATGCAGATGTGGTCCCTCAGTTATTCGCAGAGAGTATTGTGCCATTCCTGGTCTGGCCTTTAGCTCGGGAATGTTGGAAAGGTGCAGCGTGGATGCCTGTGTCCAAGGGATACCACTGGTGTGGCCCACACTGGTTCTGGGCACTCTTTGTGCTGTAGGTATCCTCTTTGCTGATTAAAATGTGCCTCAGTTTCTCTCTTCCTACGGCTCTGCTTCCTTCCCGCTAAGTCTTTTGGCTTCAGCTGCTCTGTTATCCCTGTGGCACTTCAAAATGTTTGTCTTTGCCAAGTACCAGCCACCAGGCAAACAGTTAATTTGCTCTATTCGTGCTTCCTCAAGTGGAAAAGAACATCTGCATCAACATTTCTGCCATTCCCAGTCAAAAAAAATAATAATAAACTTCTACAGCTGCACCTTGGGATTTGTGTGCCCTGTAAAGGGGAGGCAATGTGTAAACTGCTGATGTTTTTTCCGAAATGAATTCGTTTTGAAGCCAGTAAGACCTCAACCATGGGACAGCACCTGTGTAAAAGTAAGATCAGCTCTGAGGAAAATCCTTGGCATGTTTAAGTACGCAAAGATAGAGATGATAATCCCAAGAGAGGTTGTTATATTCTAATTTTGCTTGCTTTTGGTTATGTCCGGGAGAAAAACAACAGTATGCTCTGTCTCAAAGTTTTCTCACCAGCTTCCCAGGTTCTTACTGAGGTTACCTGCTCCATAAAAATCCAGCTAATGGCAAAGTATATTCCAAATAAGCTCTGTATATTCAAATACAGAAGTGCTTCGTTCTATACTTACTGCTCTTACCTGTGTGTTCTTAAACTACTTTTCTGTCTCTGGGCTGTTCCTCACCAGCCTCAGAGATGTTTTGGGTTGCTTTTGCTAAAGGTCTTCGCCATGTGTCCTCATCTCCCAAGGGGCTCGGTGACCAGGGTGAAACTGGCTCCTGGAACGTGCTCCCCAAGGGCACTTCTGGGAGCAAAGGGTGTTTGGAGAGTCCAGGAACACCTTGGCCATGGGTTGTTGGGCTCGGGTGGGTGGTGCAGAACAAATCTCCATTTTTCCAAAGCCTCCTGTGGGTTTGTTGTTTATCAGTGAAGCTGTCTGTCAGTCAAAATAGACTCTGTGAGATGAGATTTGGTGCTCAGGGCTGTGCTAGAAGATGCCTGCTTGCTCTCTCTGTGCTCGTGGTGTCCCAGAGGGCAGAAACTTGCACCCAGGTGCCTGCAGGGTCTACTGGATGTGGGCAGGAATACCCAGAAATCTGGCTTTCCCACACTGGCAGCTGCCTGGCTGCGCTCACCAGGCAGCAAGAGCCTCCTGAGAGCCAAGATTGGCTTTTAATAATGAAACCACACTGTGAGTCAGCGCCGGTCGTGTATGTCAAGGCAGAAAATGCCTTTGAAGCCCATAATTGATAGGCACAGCCTGGGGGGCCGTCTGGCTTTCCATCATTTTGGTAACTTGACTGCTCTTGTCTCCTGCATCAGCCTTTCCTTGTAGACTATTGCGTTTCTCCCTTGCTTCTTTACAGCCCCCTTTAAATTCTCTTAGCCATCTCCTTGTTTCTGAGGTTTTGTTTTCCTGTGTTCCTCCTTTTGCTCTTCTTCAGCTTGCTTTTATTCCCAGTACGGCTACAGTGTCTGTGGTCTCCTCTCGCTGGTCTGCCTGGAGGACTCTGCAGCGCTGCAGCTTCACTGCCCCACTCAAACCCAGTGTGTTAGAAGTGAATATTTTCCTTGCCCCACTCTAACAAATACTGCTTTGCCTTCAAAAAAAAAACGTCCCCCCATGTCGAGATGTGACTGCACGGAGTTTTGCATGCAGAAGCATTAAGGTTCTTTGGGCTTGTTGAACATGGGGTTGACTTGGTTTGGGTGTTCTGTCTCCATACTGGTGATGTCTTACTTGCTTTGTGATTCCTTCACAGCAAGGCATTGACCACCTGCCTCTGGCCTAGAGCCATTTTGCCCAGGCAGAAGGGATTCAAGTCATAGAATCATAGAATGGTTTGGGTTGGAAGGGACCTTAAAGATCATCTAGTTCCAACCCCCCTGCCATGGGCAGGGACACCTCCTCCCATTAGGCCAGGTTGCCCGAAGCCCTATCCAGCCTGGCCTTGAACACCTCCAGGGATGGGGCATCCACGACCTCCCTGGGCAACCTGTTCCAGTGTCTTACCACCCTCACTGTAAATAATTTCTTTCTAGTATCTAATCTAAATCTCCCCTCCCTCTCCCACAAGTCCACCCTTGTGCATTATGTGGAGGTGCCTCAAGAGCTCAAAGTGCTTTGGGAAGGTGGTTAAGGAAGGATGTCACCAGGGAACGGCCAGGTCTCTTCTCAAGTTTCCATGAGTGGCAAAATTATAGTTTCACATCTTTCTTGCAGGTTCCTCGGATGGTGAAGGTTGTCTTGGAGAGCTCACCTTATTTCAAGTTGATCAGCCCCAGGGATGTGTGTCGTAAGGTAGCACCTGGCATGCCTTCAACTTTTCGCGTCCTTTTCACCCCCGAGGAGAACAAGGTGAGATTGGAGGTCCCAAGAGGTTGGTGCCTTCAGTGGAAGGCGAACATGCGGGGCTGGAATCAGAACAGGGCATCTGGTCTGGGTTTTGAGGAACTTGTCCTGGGTTCAGTGGTGTTGCGCTGGATCTAGAAGCAGGGGAAACTCTTTCCCCATGGTGAAGATTATGCTCTCGTAGGCTGGAGGCTCTTATAGAATCATAGAATGGTTAGGGTTGGAAGGGACCTCAAAGATCATCTAGTTCCAACCCCCCTGCCATGGGCAGGGACACCTCCCACTAGATCAGGTTGCTCAAGGCCCCATCCAGCCTGGCCTTGAACACTTCCAGGGATGGGGCATCCACAACCTCCCTGGGCAACCTGTTCCAGTGTCTCACCACCCTCATAGTNCCCAGCTCCCTTAGTCTGTCTTCATAGGAGAGGTGCTCCATCCCTCTGATCATCTTCGTGGCCCTCCGCTGCACCTGTTCCAGCCGGTCCATGTCCTTTCTGTGTTGAGGACTCCAAAGCTGGACACAGGACTCCAGGTGGGGTCTCACGAGTGCAGAGTAGAGGGGCAGAATCACCTCCCGAGACCTGCTGGCCACACTTCTCCTGATGCAGCCCAGGACACGGTTGGCTCTCTGGGCTGCCAGCGCTCATTGCCGGCTCATGTTGAGCTTCTCGTCCATAAGCACTCCTAAGTCCTTCTCCTCAGGGCTGCTGTCCAGCCATTCTCCACCCAACCTGTATTTGTGCCTGGGGTTGCCATGTCCCAGGTGCAGAACCCTGCACTTGGCTTGGTTGAACCTCATGCAGTTTGCACGAGCCCACCTCTCCAGCCTGTTGAGGTCCCTCTGGATGGCATCCCTTCCCTCCAGCGTGTCAACTGCTCCACCAAGCTTGGTGTCATCAGCAAACTTGCTGAGGGTGCACTCTTATTTGGTTCAGGCTGTTTTTATCCTTCAGCAGGGGAACATTTAATGTCTCTGGGCTTCAGGGATGAGAAGAGTCTCTGTCTGTGGTGGGGCACCTCTCAAGGTGTTGCTTTCTGGTTTCTGTCCATTGCTGCATAATTATGGGTTTGCTCCACTCACTATAAATACAAAAGTCTGTTTAAAAGTGACCCATTATTTGGAGGACCTGAAGTTGAGTCTGATCAGAGTGAGGACCACTACCCTTGGAAAACTGGAGTCACTTCAATGTCTATAATAGAATCATATGGGGTTGGAAGGGACCTCTGGAGATCATCTAGTCCAACCCCCCCACCGGACTGGGTCTACCTAGAGCAGGTTGCACAGGTTCTTGTCCAGGCGGTTTTTGAATGTCTACAGAGAAGGAGACTCCACCACTTCTCTGGGCAGCCTCTTCCAGGGCTCTACCACTCTCACAGTGAAGAAGTTCCTCCTCATGTTTAGGTGGAACTTCTTATACTCAAGTTTGTGCCCATTTCTTCTTGTCCTGTCACTGGGCACCATTGAGAAAAGACCAACCCCGTCCTCCTGACACCCTCCCTTTAAGTACTTATAAGCATTGATCAGATCCCCCCTCAGCCTTCTCTTCTCCAGACTAAAAAGACCCAAGTTCCTCAGCCTCTCTTCATAAGAGAGATGCTCCAGACTCCTCATCATCTTTGTAGCCCTTTGCTGTCCCCTCTCCAGCAGTTCCCTCTCCTTCTGGAACTGGGGAGCCCAGAACTGGTCCCAGTGCTCCAGATGGGGCCTCCCCAGGGCAGAGCAGAGGGGCAGGATGACCTCTCTCCACCTGCTGGCCACGCTTTTCTTGATGCCCCCCAGGATGCCATTGGCCTTCTTGGCCACAAGGGCCCATTGCTGGCTCATGGTCATCCTGTTGTCCACAAGAACTTCTGTGTCCTCATGTTGGACACAGCAGTGAGGCAGCAGAACGTTGTCCCTAAAGCTGTCTTTTTTCTTACGGACTGGTTATATCCCAGTAAGATCTGTTCCAGGCTGTGGTCAGGCAGTTCTGCTGCCGGTCACATCTTGACCTTGCTCTCAGCCACTGCAGCTGGGGCTGACGGACTGGGCTGGGTGTTAAGATACTTCGCATCTCTCTACTCAGTGGTAGGGGTTTAATTATTATGGAAAATATTAAAGGAGCAAATAGACCCAAAGAGCTTTTCTTTTTCCCAGCTGGCAGTCACTTCTCTGCCTCACTCTGGGCTGGAGGAAAGATGGTGCTTTTCCATACCCTCAATTTTCACACTTTGCAGCCGTGCTGTCCACCAGGATATTCGCCTGGCATCCAGCTGCAGGTCTGGGGGAGAGGGAACGCTGTGCACAGGGCAGGGAGCCAGCTCAGCATGGACACACCGAGCTCTAGATGTCATTAGCTCAGCGGCAGGTTGGTGTGCTCCAGGTGACTTTGAGATGTATAATCATAGAATGGTTTGGGTTGGAAGGGACCTTAAAACCCTCCCAGTGCCACCCCCTGCCCTGGGCAGGGACACCTCCCACCACACCAGGTTGCTCCAAGCCCTCTCAAACCTGCCCTTGAACCCCTCCAGGGATGGGGCAGCCACAGCTTCTCTGGGCAACCTGGGCCAGGCTCTCACCACCCTCCCACCAAACAAGTTCTTCCCCACATCTCAGCTCCATCTCCCCTCTTTCAGTGTCAAACCCTTCCCCCTCCTCCTAGGGCTCCCCTCCCTAATCCAGAGACCCTCCCCAGCTTTTCTGGAGCCCCTTGAGGGACTGGAAGGGGCTGGAAGGTCTCCCCGGAGCCTTCTCTTCTCCAGGCTGAACTCCCCCAACTCTCTCAGCCTGTCCTCCCAGCAGAGGGGGCTCCGTATGTCCCTGCCCATTTTGTTGGAACTAGATGATCTTTAAGATCCCTCCCAGCCTAAACCATTCTGATTCTTCTCATGGCTTTGTTGGAGAGGCAAGGTAAGGGGATAGCTCTGAGCCATGTTTTATTTCTGCACCAGGCCAGAGGTCCAAGATCTCATTGGGTATAGCTTTTTTTTCATCTTTCAGTTGCTGCCTAGATTTAGTTTAACACTTTGTGCTATCCTCAGACAGCATGGGTATGGATAACTAAAGAGGAAATGCCC
This sequence comes from Calidris pygmaea, assembly GCA_003697955.1. NCBI lineage: Eukaryota > Metazoa > Chordata > Aves > Charadriiformes > Scolopacidae > Calidris > Calidris pygmaea. The sequence goes on along the minus strand of QJSC01002922.1, from coordinate 61,555 downwards.
TGTGGTCTCTGGCTCCCAGTGCTTGTGGAATAATCTGTTCCTTTGGAGGGACTGAGAAATTATTTAACATCATTAATATTTAGGGTAAAAATTATGTTGGCCTAGGGCAGTTCTCCAAACTACCCAACTGACACAAGAACTTAATCTCACCGAGATAGGCTTTGCAGAGTCCACTGGTGCCTTTAAAATGTGATTTATTAGTATTAATTAGTGTTCATTTTGGGGGTGGCAGGGGTAAATCGGTGCTCGTGAAGGGCAGAGTGCTGCTCTTCAGGTTTAGCGAGGCAGCAGATAACACTTGGACATCGCTGCAAATAGAGAGAAGGTGAAAGAACCCCAAAGAGCACCAATGTCCACCAGTTTGTCCCTTGTCTCACCCTTNTTAAAATGTGATTTATTAGTATTAATTAGTGTTCATTTTGGGGGTGGCAGGGGTAAATCGGTGCTCGTGAAGGGCAGAGTGCTGCTCTTCAGGTTTAGCGAGGCAGCAGATAACACTTGGACATCGCTGCAAATAGAGAGAAGGTGAAAGAACCCCAAAGAGCACCAATGTCCACCAGTTTGTCCCTTGTCTCACCCTTGAGCAGCTTCATTGATGGTTTCTGCTGAACTGACTGTTGTGCTCCTTGCAGGGGTTGTGCAGGGCATCGGGGAGGAGCACATGGGGGTTTACGCAGCAGAATTGGACTTTTGTACAAAGGGAACATTTTGTCTCGTACTTGCTGGAGTGTGAGTCAGCGCAGTCTCAGAGTGCTGTGGCACAGCTAGAAATGCATCAGGAGCGCGGTCAAGAGGCACAGGGCACCCTTGAGAACCCCTTAGCAAAAAGCCAGGCTGGGGGAAATGGTTCTGTAAAGCCCACCTGCGTTGGGCTTGCAGTTCCTCACGTGCAGAATCACAGAATTGTAGGGGCTGGAAGGGACCTCTGGAGATCATCTGGTGCAATTCCCTGCAAAGCAGGGCCACCCAGAGCAGGTTGCACAGGAACGTGTCCAGGCGGGCTTGGAATGTCTCCAGAGAAGGAGACTCCACCACCTCCCTGGGCAGCCTCTGCCAGGGCTCTGCCACCCTCACAGGAAAGAAGTTCCTCCTCATGTTGAGATGGAATTTCCCATGTTCCAGTTTGTGCCCGATGTCCTTGTCCTGTTGCTGGGCACCACTGAGAAGAGTCTGGCCTTATCCTCTTGACACCTGCTCTTTAGATACTGATGAACATTGATGAGATCCCCCCTCAGCCTTCTCTTCTCCAGACTAAAAAGACCCAAGTCCCTCAGCCTCTCCTTGTAAGGGAGATGCTCCAGGCCCCTCATCATCTTTGTAGCCCTCTGCTGTCCCCTCTCCAGCAGTTCCCTGTCCTTCTGGAACTGGTGTGCCCAGAACTGGTCCTAGTGCTCCAGATGGGACCTCCCCAGGGCAAAGCAGAGGGGCAGGATGACCTCCCCTGACTTGCTGGCCATGTTCTTTTTAATGCCCCCCAGGATACCATTGGCCTTCTTGGCCACAAGGGCACATTGTTGGCTCATGGGCAACTTGTTGTCCACCAGAACTCCCAGATGTCTCTCTACAGACTTGCTCTCAGGCAGGTCACCCCCAACCTGTACTGGTGTGGGGGGTTACTTGAACACAGGAAGTTCCACCTAAACATGAGGAGGAACGTCTTTCCTGTGAGGGTGGCAGAGCCCTGGAAGAGGCTGCCCAGAGTGGGTGTGGAGTCTCCTTCCCTGGAGATACTGCAAACCCACCTGGACACGTTCCTGTGCAACCTGCTCTGGGTGACTCTGCTCTGGCAGGGGGTTGGACCAGACGATCTTCAGAGGTCCCTTCCAACCCCTACAGTTCTGTGCTTCTGTTATTCCAGTACCTGCCTTTTAGTTGTGGAAGGTTTATGAACGCTGCCTGTGAACCATCTCTGCTGCTCCACCGTCCACAGGGATTGTGGATAACCCAGAGACCTGGGATACAGGTCCAAACCCCTCTCTCGGGGTCGGAGAGTCCTCCTGACGTGGACTTGCTTCATGTAAATCTCTTGCTTTGAATCTCCTCTTCCCTGGAGTTCAGCCTGACTTGAGCGAAGTCATTCCTGATTCACGGGAGTGAAATTGCAGCGAAGCCCTAAATGAAAGGGCCACGTGAGTTGTCAGTGGCTGAAATGCCACGTGCCAGGCGGCCCTCTCTTGAAAAATGAACTGTTTCCCGTTGTCTCGCTGTCATTTGGGAACGTGCCACCCCATTGGGCTGTCAGAGTAAACAAAGAGCTGATGCGTCTCTTTGTTTATTGGCACTTGCGGTTTGCAAACACGAAATGCTAATTTTTCTGCTGGGCAACATTTCCAATTAGTTACTCTTGCTGCTTCTGATTTACGCACTGTTGTTCGGCGGCTCCGGTTGTACAGTGTGGGTGTTCTCGTGCCACCCTGCGTTCCCGGGTGTCCTGGTGTGATGGTCTGGCAGCTCCTGCCTAATTGGAAACTGTTGTGGAACTGGCTGGCAAATAAACAACAGACGGGAATACTTACATTTGTGTGTCCTTCGGGCTTATTAATAGATTATCTTAGAGGAAGAAGGAAACGAGAAGCATATAAAACCGCAGCACGGCTTACTCTGTCTTGTCCTCTTGCTCTTTTTCGCTGTAGCAATGCAATGTTTTCAGCCAATACAAGTTCAGTCTGTGAGGTTTGCAAAATTCATTACCGATGCTCAGCGGAGACTGAATTAATGCTCATTGAATAATATGAAATATGACAGGACGATGAATTATTGCATTACTGAAATTAACTCCTTTAAAATTCAGCCCAGCCCTGCTAGAGATGTTTTGTAGCACACAGAAGCTATTCCAAGTGTACTTTTGAGGAGACTCCTGGGAGGAGGGGGGAAGGGGCAGAAGATCAAGGCAAAGGGCTCCGTGCGAAATGAACCTGGAGCCAAGCGACTGATTTCAAAGCTTCCTGTGAATTGGTGGTGGAGTGAGGCAGGAGAAGGGCTAGCCCGTCTCACATGGAGCTATCGTCACCCTCTACTCCTCCTCTCTTTTAATGGACCTTATTTCCCAGCCTTTCTGGTCTCCTGGTTTCAGCAGGGAGATTTTTCAAGCCCCGCCTGGATGCAGTCCTGAGTAACATGCTCTAACACGCTCTAGGCGATCCTGCTTCAGCAGGGGAGTTGGACTAGATGATCCCTTCCAACTCGAAAAATTCAGTGGAATTCAGTGAAATTTCCCTGCTTGACTTACTGTGGTACCTTGCCCTACGAGGATCTCTTCTTTGCAGTTGTCTGCTACAAGGAATTCAGTGTTTAGCATCAGTTTTGCAGTAAAACTGAGGTCAGGGTTTGCTGGGCAGTGAAGGTTGGTATCACTGCAATGGAAATTAACGTTTGCCTGAGTTTGCAAAGAGCCTGAAATGACATCTCTGAGACAAGCAGCGGCTTTCTTTTCAGTGTGTGCCAATTCAAATGCCAGTGGTGGTACTTGGAAGGCCAAGTGTTGGCCAACTTGTAGTTTTTTGCTTATCAAAGGGGAATAACAGAAGAGGAACCATCGTATGATCATCTATGTCTTCCTCAAAATTGAGAGAGGAGGTGGATGAAGGATGAAGTCGTATTTTCATGAAAATCTGTAGCCTGAAGCTGCATCTATACATGGTATTCTTTAAAGGATAAACGTGATGCAACCCCTCTCTGACCCAGGGATATTTATTTAGAAACCTGGATTTAAACAGTCTGCTGAGGGTTTGCAGTTACGGAGTAAAAGATGATGTTTAAACTGGTTTCATAGCAGAGTTGGTAATACAGGGTAACAGTGCTGCAGTGGAGCATGGCAGCCTTTATCTCCTCCTAGGGGAGGGCGATCCAGCCTTCAAAAGGTCCTCAGGGACCGTCATTCATGCTGCCTTCTGCCTTAGCACCCCTTTTTCCTTAGGTTCTGCCCCCTCCCCTTTGGCCTGATGCCAGGCCAAGGTCCCACCTTGGTGGGGTCAGAGAAGCTGGTTGAAGGGGCAGCTCGTGCTGGAGACCTTCAGGCTGAGCTTTGTGTGAGAAGGGATGTCCCAGGGCACCCCATGGAGAAGGGGCTCAGCGCGGGCACGAATGGCAAGAGGTCTCTTCTCAAGGTCATGGTTGTCACCGTGAGGCCAAATCCGTGTTGCTTTTCCTTCCCACACCTGGAGAAGTCCCTTTCCCTGTGTGTTGCGATCCCAGTGCCCCTCACCGGGGCTGGGAAAGCTGCCCGTGCTTGCAGTGGTGGTGGGGGATTTATTCCTCGAGCTCTTATTTCCATTGATCCACTCGCTCCTCAGCAGTGGCAACAACTTGAAAATAATTTCCCTTTTGCTTCCCTCCAATACCTCCGAATTGTTGAAATGTCTCTTTCTCTTTATCCCCGTGCTGATCTGAACTGCTTGCATCCTCCTCTGTCTACCTGGCATCTGGAAGGGAGAGATAAGTAAATATGGCATGCGGGGACTTAATAAGGCACACAGCTTTCAACTGGATTTACAATGCCTTTGTTAGAGTAGTGGGGCCAAAACAACCAAAAAAAAAAAAAAAGAAAATAACATTCTTCATTTGCTAATGCAGTTTCTGAGGATCTAAACAGTCCAGGATGTGAAGTACCCAGATAATAGGTGATTTAAATTCACATGGGCTGCCTGTAGCTTTTATTTTAGAGGGCTTAGGCTACGAGATTGAGTACAAAATTGCTAATTCAGAAGGGCTTGCTGAAGATGAAATGCTCTCCTGAAATGTGATATTCAATTCTGTAGGTCGTTTGCTGCGGTTCCCTTCCTGGCATTTTACTTTCCAAATATGAGACGCAAAAGCCCTTCTGCAGTTTCCAGTGTGAATATTTGAAACGTCTATTAAAAGAAAAAGATCTTTTATTCTTTTTACATCTTGGATGTGATGGCGTCTGTCACTGTCACCTGAAACCCCAGCTGAGCAGGTGGTTGGTAAGGGCTGGGTGGTGGCTGTTGCGCCGAAGGCAATAGCAATGTGTCTGTGGCTCCTCCGGCTGCCTTCGGTCCCTTCCAGGCTTGGAGAGGATGAGTATGGGAGCAGGGAATCCCCAGCACAGAGGAATCCAAACCAGTTCTGGCTGAGGGAGCTTGCTGCTGCGTGCAATTCCTAAATCAAATTGTCTGCTTGCTGCTTCGGCGATTATAAAAAATATTAAATGAGTTAAAAACATCAAGAAGGTGGGGGGCAGGGAAAGAAAAGAGAAGATCAGGACAGCAAGGGAATGATAAGAGGCAGAGCTTTTATCAGCTCGATAAGAGAGCTCTGGGGATAATGGCTCCTGACCCTACCGTGGCCGGTTTACCACTGGTTTCAGCAGGGACAAAGCGATGCTTCCAGCCCAGGGATGCCACGCCATACATCTGGAGATCAATCTGCTCAACCCCGCAGTAAAATGATTTTGGTGGCTTAATTTGCCTTCCTACTGCTAAATGCCAGACAGCTCGAGGGGGGGGACGGGACTGTCTGGCTCTTTCCTGAACAAGCCGGTGGCTGGGAATAGCGTAGTTGAGTTTTCTCTGGTGGGGATGGCTGGGTATCTCCTGTCTGCAGCTCCTGATGGCACCGTGCCTTGTGTTAGGGTGGCTAAGGAGTCACAAAGCCGTTTATTCTGGAGACCTCACCAGAGGGATGTGATTAAGGCATCAGCCGTGCAGCAGAGAGGAAGCAGAGCTGTCTCCTGTGTCCCCTGAGGCTGGGATGAGATGTGAAGGGAAACAGAGATGAGAAGGAAGAAGAACTCTCTAAGTCTAGGGTAGGGCTGGAATAGGCTGCTGAGGGCAGGGGTGGGATTGTTAGTGCTTTTAAGTACTTGTCAAACATCTCCAGTTTGACCAAACTCCAGTTTGGGTGCAGAGCTGGGCCAGTTCTGGGGTGGGGAGGTGGATCAGATAGCTTTTTAAGAGTGTATCTTCCCAGCCTTGTCCCTATAATGGGAAGGGGTGGGAAATACATGTGTACCCTACGCTCGCCTGAGAGTTTAAAACAATTATAGTATCGAACTTGTGAAGTATTTCACCAGAGACTGACTAATCCTCTTGAAAATGTCCCTGAGCATCCCCTGCCAAGCTTCAAGGGTGTCGCTGCATTGCTGGGGCTGGAGTTAGTGCTGTGGCACAACCGGGTCCTTAGCGGTGCCTGTAACAGTCTGCGGTGGGGATCGAAGCAGGTTCTCGTTACCCCTGTAATCCCTTGCATGAAATGACTCTGTTTTGGTGCCTCGGAATCAAAGCATCAGATAATTCTGCTGCAAAAGCAGGTGAATCGATGAGATTGTTTCTTCTTTGCAAGTTAACAGCCCCGTCCAAGCCATGCTACTGGAATGAAAGGTCATTAAGGTAAAAATTACTATTGCGTTATTGAAGGCTGCGGTTTTCCTTCTGCCGTGGGGACGGTACTAACTGCACTGTGCTGCCGTGGTTTCTTTCCCCTCAGGATTACTTCCACCAGCTCACCTGCATCACAGAGAGGGAGAAATTCATTGTGCCCATCCGAGCCATAGGTGCCCGAGCTATCCTGGATTTCCCAGACCAGCTGAACTTCTCCGTCTGCCCAGTCAAGTACAGCACCCAGAGAACTCTGCTGGTTCGCAACATCGGGAACCGGGAGGCTCGTTACCGCATCAGCACTCAGAGGTAAAGGAACTCTTTTGTTTTTTCGTGTGTGTGTGTGTGCAAAACACCGTGGTGTGATGATAGAGTTGGTAAAGAGTGACAAAAAGGAGCCAGAACGTCTGAGCTGCTGGATTGCTGCCTGGAAATTGGCAGGACACGTGGGGTTTATAGAATACATAGAATCATTCGGGTTGGAAAAGACCCATGGAATCATCGGGTCCAACCATCAACCCCACCCCACAAAGTTCTCCCCTACACCGTATCCCCCAACATCTCATCTAAACGACTCTGAAACACATTCAGGGATGGTGACTCAACCCCCTCCCTGGGCAGCCTCTTCCAGGGTCTGACCACTCTTTCTGTGAAGAATTGTTTCCTAATGGCCAGTCTAAACCTACCCTGTTGCAGCTTGAAGCCATTCCCTCTTGTTCTATCACTAATTACCTGTGAGAAGAGGTAACCTCTCTGCAGTGTCCTCTCAAGTAGCTGTAGAGGGTGATGAGGTCTCCCCTCAGCTTCCTCTTCCTCAAACTGAATAGTCCCAGTTCCTTCAATCGCTCGTCATAAGATTTATTCTCCAGACCCATCACCAGCTTCGTTGCCCTCCTCTGCACCCGCTCCAGCACCTCCATGTCTCTCTTGGATTGAGGTGCCCAAAGTTGGACACAACACTCCAGGTGTGGCCTCCCCAGTGCTGAGTACAGGGGGACAATCACCTCCCTACTTCTGCTGGCCACACTATTTCTAATCCAAGCCAGGATGCCATTGGCTTTCTTGGCCACCTGGGCACACGGCCAGCTCATGTTCAGCTGCTTGTCAATTAGAACCCCCAGGTCCTTTTCTGCCAGGCAGCTCCAGCCACACTTCTCCAAGCCTGAAGTGATGTGTGGGGTTGTTGTGGCCCAAGCGCAGGACCTGGCACTTGGCCTTGTTGATGCTCATACCGTTAACATTGGCCCATTGATCCAATCTATCCAAGTCTCTCTGTGGAGCCTCCCTATCCTCGTGCAGACCAACGCTCCCGCTTAACTTGGTGTCATCTGCAAACTTACTGATGATACACTTTATGTCCTTATCAAGACCATCAGTAAAGATGTTAAACGGAAATGGTCCCAGCAGCAAGCCCTGAGGAACACTGCAGTAGCTTACAGTGTCTTAAGTATGATGCACCCTTTGATAGATCTCTGCAGGCTGCAGTGAGGTTTGATATTGCGGTGGTGTCTCAGACACAGTATCTCCCGAGACCAGTCCTGTCAGTTTGAAAGAAGGAATAAAATAAGACAACTTGACCATGTCGCAAGCGGCAGCTCTAGGAGCTCAGTTCAGGTAGACCAAAAGTGTGTCAGGAAACGTCTCTGAGCTGGTGACAGAGACACTTTAGACTTTACCAGCAGCTGTGTCTGTTTTAGCAAGGGCAATCAGAGACCATAGATCAAAGCAATCAGTCCCGAGGCCCTGACAGTAACACCGTGTGGTCCAGGAACTTTATTTTGCAGTAGGGTTTGGTCTGGTCCCACATATTTTTAGGTGTAATTAGCTCTGAAGTAGAGGCTTCAGAAGGACTAGAGCCCCAAACCAGAATGGTAATGAGAGTACAAGCAAAATATGCAGCACACATCTGGTGCACAGGTTGAAGGCCTTTTCTTCTAGAGCTTTGTTTCCCACATTTTCTGGAGAGTGCTAGAATATGTTCGCTTGCAACCTCCTGATCGTAAGTACCTTCTGAAATGGTTATGTACCACTGTCAGCCAAATATACCCATTCTTTGGGGGAGTCACAAGCACGTGGTAGTTGATTAGATGAAATGCCTGATGTGAATTGAGTTGTGGAGAGCTTGTACTGCTCATTTTGGTCTCAGAAGACAGTCACCGCTTTACCAGCTTGCTGAGCTGGGGAGGGTGATGCCTTGTTGGCATCACACCTGCAAGGAAACCAGTTGAGATGGGTGGTGATGAGTTGCTTGGTCCTGGAGGTCTCAGTGTAGGAGCTGAGGTCAGGAAGGCAGCATGACTGACTTGGAGCACTTGAGTTGCCTCAACTTCTTCCCCAGGAAAACAGGGCTCATAAGAAGACTTTTTACTTGTCTCCTGTAAAATCCGAGGCTCCAAGAAGGAGCTTCCTTGGTAGGCCTGCCAAGGCTTCTAGGATGCTATTTAAGCAGGCGGCTGCTTTTCCCTTGCAAATCACTGCACAATTTTCCTCTGGGGTTTCCAGCTCTAGTTGTCCCCACCAAACTAAACAACCAGCAGGTCAAGGGAGGTCATCCTCCCCCTCTGCTCTGCCCTGGTGAGACCCCATCTGCAGCACTGGGACCAGTTCTGGGCTCCCCAGTTCCAGAAGGACAGGGAACTGCTGGAGAGGGGACAGCAGAGGGCTACAAAGATGATGAGGGGCCTGGAGCATCTCTCTTACGAGGAGAGGCTGAGGGACTTGGGTCTTTTTAGTCTGGAGAAGAGAAGGCTGAAGGGGGGATGTGATCAATGCTTATAAATCCTTAAAGGGAGGGTGTCCAGAGGATGGGGCTGGTCTTTTTTCAGTGGTGCCCAGGGACAGGACAAGAGGAAATGGGCACTGACTTGCATGTAAGAAGTTCCACCTAAACCTGAGGAGGAAGTTCTTTGCTGTGAGGGTGGCAGAGCCCTGGCAGAGGCTGCCCAGCGAGGTGGTGGAGTCTCCTTCTCTGGAGACATTCCAAACCCACCTGGACACGTTCCTGTGGGACCTGCTCTGGGTGGCCCTGCTTTGGCAGGGGGTTGGACTGGATGATCTCCAGAGGTCCCTTCCAACCCCATGGGATTCTGTGATTCCGTAAAATCCAGCATCTTTTCACAATGTGCTTGCCAACCATCTTATTGAGTGATAGATTGTATGTTAAATCCTGCTCGATATGGATTTTTAAGGGTTTCTGAATTTCAGCAATTAAATATTTCAGTCCAGACTTGCAATAAAGCAATGGGAAGCATTACAGAGGTTTTATTTCAAACTACACCAAAAAAAAGAGTAGAATTCTGAATAACTGGATTGCGTGTGTACGGACATCAAAAGCTGATACGATTTCTCTTGTCAGCTGAGGGCATCAGTCATTTCTTCCATTTCATTATGAACTTTTGAAAGCCGGTTTGAATTTTCAAACAGATGATTTAAATCTTTGAATATAAGCAGGATTTTATTCTAATTAAGTCGCCCCCACTTTAATTCAGATTTCATTAAAATACTTGGAAATTGCTGTGTTTCTGTTCTTTTTTTTTTTCTTTTTCTTTTTTCTTAAGTGTTCAGCAAAATGTCATAATGAATTCTTCATTGGGAACTTTCTTAAAGGCTGAGAGGTTGAGGTCTTCTAATGCCTGTCTGTCTACCATCTGCCTGTAGGTATATGCCCAGGTGCATAGGAAAGAGGAAGAATTTGGGGAATATGTGAAATGGAACTGGGCTGACTTAGAAGATAAAATCATAGAGCAGCTTTGGTTGGAAGGGACTTCTGGAGATCATCTGAGCAAAACCCCCTGATCAAGCCGAGACCAGTGTCAAAGTTTGATTGGGTTTGCAAGTAACACGACTTGCTACTCTGGGCCATTTTGTGTTGAATTGGTGTGGCTAGATGAGGTTATACCTGCTGGGGTCTGCAAGGTACCATTGGGAGATCTGCACGAGCGAAAGTTTAGAAGTTGTACAACAAAGCAAACATCCAAATGGGCACATCGGAAGAAAACAAGCTTTTAAACAAACTTCAAACCTTATTTTTTCCTGTCTTTCAGGAGCAGTAGTGATTGATTAAAAGGGTAGATCTAACAGGGCCAGGATTATCTTAAAGAACAGCTCACAATTAATGGATAAAAGGCCAAAGTTTAGCCTGCCAACTTCATCTCTTTGGCAGTGGCTTCCCTTTGACTATTATGATGTGTCAGTGATGTCTCCTTTGCATCTCTTCTTATCTGTAGGCTGCAGGAAGCAGCTCAGTTATGTTGACTAAAATTCAGAGGAGTTAAATTTAACCGTGGAGCTTGTATCTTTGGGTCTTGGAGAACCAGCTTCTGCTCACTGTCTTGGGGGTAGAGCGTGGGGTAGGATGTGCAGTGTCTGATTGTGCTAGGTTTCTCTTTCCCGAGAACCAAGTCTTGATCTCAGTTGGATCCTCTTCTTCTAATAATCTGAAAATATGAAGATTTCTCGGGCACCCCCTGAAGTCACCGCCCAGGAGGGTTAGTCCCACCCAACCATCTGAGGGCAGGAGTACATAGACATGGGGAAGGAGCGGGAAGATGATGGGATGGGAGGTGGTGTTAAAGTGTTACCAGGAATTTCCTTCTTTAACTAGCAGCTTTTCTGTTCTGGCAACACTTCTGGCAAAAAAATAAGGAAAAAAATTTCTGTGCCATGATCCCACCCAGGCACCAGCAGAGACCGTCAGTGCAGATGCAGAACCACATAGAACGATCCAGTTCTGAGGCTGGTGGGGCCTTGTCTTTCCTTCTCTCTCCCAAAAGTCTCAAGTCCAGCAGGTAAACGTTGCTGGCCTGATGCTTCTCCATCCAAGGCGGTGGCAATGCTCTCTTGAGTTGTGATGGGAAGAGGCCACACCCCTAATTGCAGCAATGTCTCCTTAATGGGCAGAAACTCCCAAAATTTCATCAGCTGTCACTACTTACACGAACAAAGTTCAGCTTGCGCATGTCTCCAGCGCTCATTATTTTTGTCCGCGCGCTGCATTCTCTGATCATGGTAGAACTTCCCAGAACATGCTTTTAAGGTGGCAAATTGTCCACCAGCAAAGCGCTAAACCCAATAACTTTTGTTTTCTCCGTGGGGCTGTGCGAGAGCCGTGAAGCCCAGCTGCCATCGAGCAGAAGCATGTTCCATCTGACTTGTCCCCCCAGTGTTAAAGCCCTGAGCTTTGTGTCTATCGGCCGAGAGCTCTCTACCTGGTGACGAATTAGAATTGCTCGTATTAAGTCAAAAAACCACACCAGCACGCTTTGATAATTATTTCCAACTCGTTGCCCAGCCTTTTGTCCGTGGGGCCAAGCAAATAGTTTCTGAGGTTGGATTGCAACCCAGAGCCTCAGGTTGCAGAGGAAAAACCTCCTGTTGAACTCGCCTGATGGGCTCCTGTTAACGGCTCTTCATTTAGCGAGGGATTTAATTGTTTGGGCTGTAAATGGGATCCTCCTTTTGTGCCTTGTCACGGTATCGCTCTCATCTGCATTTGCAGTCAGATGTTTTTCTCCTGATTGTTCCTTTTCTTCTTAGAGCAGCTTTCAGTGAAATGCTGATAAAACATGCCCTTTCTTAGGCTAAACCAGGATTTTTTTAAGGTTAAAAAAATGAGTTTTGCAATTTAAACCATGATTGTTCTCTGGACTTCAAAAAAAGACTTTTATTCTCCGTCTGATTTCTAGGTCCTAATCTCATTGGAACAGGTATTGCCTTGACACTTGTATCTCTTGAAGTGTGGCAGGAAAAGACAGATTCCTGAGGAAATCGGTCTCACGTTGTGCCTGCAAATAGCTGTTACCATCTCTCATGCTATTCCAAAACCAACCTCTGGTTGTATTGCTGCCAGTTGGACTCTGGAGCCTGACTGCAGAGGATGGGATGGAGAATAGGGGGGAGATAAGGTCATTTTGTGCCATAGGGTCTTCTGAGGGCTGGATCTCTTCAGAAGTGGGAGTCTGTAGCTCTGTTTCCCATGGAGTATGTTGTGTTTCTCCTTTAGGGGCTGTGGTTTGTTTGCAAAAGGAACATAGTGCCCAGATCTCCCACAATTGTCCCAATATCTCTCTTTGTGTTGCAGCCCTTTCTCTGTGGAGCCCTCCATCGGGACACTTGGGATTGGTGACACCATGCAAGTAACAGTGGAGTTTCACCCACTGAAAACCGGGGACCATTCCAGGTCCCTGGTAGTTCACTACGACACAGGTAAGTTCTGGGTGGTGTCTGGTGTATCCTCTCTCCAATCCTTCAAAATCTCTCCATCTTCAAAACAGAGCCCTTTCCTAAGCAGAATAATGCAGAGCTCACTTGGCAAACAACGCCTAAAACCTTTTATTTCAAAACCTCTGCATGTTTCAGTGCTTAGAAATGAGCAGATAATGTGGCAATGGCTGGATCCGTCCTTGTTCTGTATGTCATGTGTCCATCCCTGGGGGACCCTGGCGTCAGCCTGGTGTTCTTCACCCATCACCTCCTTGTGACAGTCATCGACCCTCATTCACCGTGGTCCCAGCCACCTTGATTCCCTCTCTCTAGGGGTACCTCTCCTGTCCCAGCTTTCCCTCAAAAGCGCAAGTAGTTGGCCGTTCAGGAATTGTTAGAGTAGATCCCATCAAAGAGGAATGAGATTTTGGGATCCTGTTTCTGCTGGGAGTTGCTGAGTGGAAGAAGGAGAAATATTGATTCTCCATTGCTGTGTGCGAATTCTTATTCTTAGAAAATGCTGTGTTTGAAGTGGAATATTGTTAATGCATGTCTTACCAGACTCTTCCCAACACTCATGCCTCTTACAGACCTCTGTCCCGTCTGCCCTTCTGTGTTGTCTTGCCATAGACCTATATTGTCCTCTACCCATCTACATGCCGTACTTAACATCAGGGCTTGAGGGCTCTTGGTGCAAATTTCATAACAAGGTACGAGCCACCATGGTGAGGCCATGGAAATGCTCTCAGCTTTAAGTCACTTTAAAAGTGACTCAGGGAAAGCTCAGGAGAAAAGTGCGGTGTTAAAATGCTTCTGTCAGCCTTGGCTCAGCAGAGGTATCTCGTGATGCTGTAGGAGGTGCTTTGACCGTTGTGTGAATGCATTTGGTGTGCGTTTTCTCTTGCCTGAAAGGGGTTTGTTTCATTCCTGTCCCTCAACGTCAGTCCTGGGAAGCAGGATGTCCTCACCTGGGTGCGATGCTTGAGCCCTGCAACGAACATCTTGGTTGTCTCCAGTTTGTAGAGTTATAAAAATGCTCCTTTATCTTCCAAATGCTCTTTGTAAGCTTGATGAGTTATCACAGCTTTGTTTAATATTTGTCAGTTAATGATTTTGCCCACAGAGAATGGTTTGGGCTCACTCTGACAACCTCGTGGGTTTGGATAACACTCTTGAAAAGTACTGAAATTTCAGATAGAGAAGCACAAAAAGCGCCTTGTTTGTATGTGTATAGAGAATCTATAGGATAAAATTCAGAGGGCTAGATCTTTCTCTGGGGTAAATCAGTAGTAGCACTCAAGGTTAGGGCTGTAGGGTTTATACTGTGTGACCAAACAATAATCAGGACCAGGGTCTTCGTGCCTTGCTTTGAAAACCTGAGGTTTTTTTTTTTTTTTTAATGAAATGCCTGGTTCCCCCGTGGTTCATCTTTGCAGAAGCGATTTGAATGGACAGACCACAGAGACCAAACTCTCTGCTGGCTCTAAGTGAGTGACCTCCACGTGCAGCTTCCAGGGAGATGGACCCAGGATTCATCCTGCCCAGCCAGCAGTGTGCCCAGGTGGCCAAGAAGGCCAACAGTATCCTGGCCTGTATCAGGACCAGTGTGGCCAGCAGGAGCAGGACAGTGATGGTGCCTCTGGACTGGGCACTGGTGAAGCCTCACCTTGAGGGCTGTGTCCAGTTCTGGGCCCCTCACCAAAAGAAGGACATTGAGGTGCTGGAGCGTGTCCAGAAGAGAGCCACCAAGCTGGGGAGGGGTCTGGAGAACAAGTCCTACGAGGAGAGGCTGAGGGAACTGGGCATGTTTAGTTTGGAGAAGAGGAGGCTGAGGGGAGACCTCATTGCCCTCTCCAACTCCCTGAAAGAAGGTTGTAGAGAGGTGGGGGTTGGCCTCTTCTCCCAAGGGAATAATGACAGGAGCAGAGGAAATGGTCTGAAGTTGGGGCAGGGGAGTTTAGATTAGATATTGGGAAGAATGACTTTCCTGAGAGGATGGTCAGGCACTGGAAGAGCCTGCCCAGGGAGGTGGTGGAGTCACCATCCCTGGAGGGATTTAAGAAACGTGTAGACGTGGCACTTCAGGGCATGTTCTAGTGCCCAAGATTGTTGAGTTGGGTGTTTTGTTTTCTGTGGTTTCTTTGTGGGTTTAGTTTTTTTTTCTTGCGTGTGTGTTTGGTTGGACTCGATGATCTCAAAGGTCCTTTCCAACCATGAAGATTCTGTGATTCTGCACGAGGCTGCAGTTATTTTTAAATCAACCACAGATCGAGAAGGGGAGAGCAAGGGAATAATTAAGGGATTATCTCTCTGGCTTTGAAGCATCCAAATAAGTAAAAGGCTGCCGAGATTAATTGCTAGAGTGAAAGCGAAACATTTAATCAATTGGTCTTAAAAGCTGCTTATCGCAGGTGGAGCGCGGCACAGCAGACGATGTTCCCCAACTTTCCCTGGCAGAGCCCTAGCTAATTTGTACTGGGTGAAGTCAGACTCCCTCTGCCTTGCTCTTTCGGAGCCACCAGCAGGCTGGTGGAGTCGTCATCCCTGGAGATATTTAAGAAACACGTAGACATGGCACTTCAGGGCATGCTCTAGTGCCAGGGATTGTTGGTTTGTGTCTGTCTGTGGGTGGGTTTTTTTGATGTTTTTTTGTGGTTGGACTCAGTGATCTCAAAGGTCCCTTCCAACCATGAAGATTCTGTGATTCTGTTTGTTACGCTTGAGAGCAAAATGGCAGTTTAGGATGTTGGGAGGCCTTTTCCTTGCTTTGTGTGTGATGTGTCAACTTGCTTAGTCCTCCTCGATGAATCACACCTCTGTTAGTGTGACTTAAGCAGGATCAAGGTGTATGTTACGTTGGTTTGGTTTATGCTGAAGTTGGGTCAAATCTGTCCCTGGCGTTGCTTAAGCAAACACAGAGCTCTTCCATGTGAATAAGTCACAATTTTCCCTTTGCCTATTAATTGGTTGATTTGTGTCTCCCTTAGACTGTCCTGGTTAGGGATGTAGGTGCTGTCCCCTGGGTAGACTCTACATGTGATGGTTGCCTGGTTGCTACAACCTTTACAGATGACTGTGAAGAAAATGTCTTTGTTGGAAAGAGTGTAATGATTTACAATGAAAATTTGACCTTCAGTGCTTGAAATCATAGAATGGTTGGAGTTGGAAGGGACCTTAAAGAATAGTTGGACTTGGAAGCACCCAGTGCCACCCCCTGCCCTGGGCCAGGGACACCTCCCACCACACCAGGTTGCTCCAAGCCCCCTCCAACCTGCCCTTGAACCCCTCCAGGGATGGGGCAGCCACAGCTTCTCTGGGCAACCTGGGCCAGGCTCTCGCCACCCTCACAGTCAAGGATTTCTTCCTAGTACCCAATCTAAATGCTCAGACTCCTTCATTTCCCCCGTGCAGGTATGTCTGGGTGCGCAAAATCCCAGCCCAACCTGAAATGGAGGTGACTCAGGATGTTCTGGGCCACAGCACATCCCTATTCATCACCTTAAAGTCAGGTGAAGGTATCAGAAGGGGTTTCTGAGGCCTGCATGCCAAGCACGTGTACTGATTTGGAAAGGGTTCTGCACTCAGGACCACTTGAAGGTCTGGTTGGTGGCTCTTTACAAATAAAGGAGGCTACAAGAGACAGGAGGTGTTGGAGAGATGCTGGGAGTTGTGGAAAGAGGGTCGCTTCTCTGCTCGGAGCTCCCTAAATCCTGACACCTGTCTCCAACAAGTACCTACTATGGTGTGATGGGTGGCCTTCAAGGTGTAGGACCAGATTTTGTGCCTGTACGTAGGTGCCTGCAGTGCCCAGTGGTGAGGTGCTACAAGGTGCTTCTAGTCCAGAAGCTCTGTTGTACAGCGCTGAAATTTCTCTGTGTGGTTTTTCCCCATGGTTGCCACATCCCTTGGGATCTCTTTGTCAGCACAGGGAACTTCAGTAATTAGCAAAGCCCCACTGAGCTTGTGCCCGGCTGACAGATGCTATGTCTTGAGATGCTTTTATTGCTGTCATTAATAAGAATAATTATGCAGATCATTCTTTCGGAGGCTCTGTGAGGCTAATGCAGAAGCAGAAGCCCGGGGGCAGGATCTCGCCCTCTTGGAGGGGAGAGATGAGAGCCAGTACTCGTAGGAGGAATTTAGGAGACAGCATGTCCAAGAAGAGCCAGCCCTCGAGCAGGAACGTCTGCTCCATTACTGTCCTGTCTCCCCTTGGTGCAGAGCCCCAGAAAGCAGCTTCCCCAGGAGAGAGAGGTTACATGTGGCTCAGGAAGAGTGGTTTTAGTCCTTCTGGAAGCCTCCAGCCTCGTGCTAAAAGCCTGCTGAGGAGCCATCTGGGTGTTTGGCAGATTAATACCCTGTTTTTCCCTCGACTTCCTACACTACTTACGGGAGGGCTTGACAGTCCCTGAGCAGGAGCTCTCCTAAAGCTTGTTTACTGTGGATCACAGACCTTCAGAGCATCCTTTGTGACTCTGCACACCCAGGGCAAGGAAGGGGAGAGCTCAGCCTCGGCTCCTTGATTAATTACTTCAAAGGCAGGTAGAAGATGCGGGCAGCGTCCGCCTCCAGCTCCAGAGCTGTCAATCAGATGGGATGAATTTTCCTGCGTTGGGTTAGTTACCGTCCCCGTAGGGAGCGGGTGAAGTCATGTCTCCCCTTCTGAGCCCTGGGGAGCAAAACTCTCTGCCAAATTGAGGTTATTCCTGTATGGGAGAAGAGACCTGTTAAATATGTGTTTCTCCAGTGCAGCAATGTAGGAATTGGGGATGCTGTGGAGCTGAGCTTCCCCTGCCCTGGGGCTGGGAAGGGTCTGGCTGATTGTTCCCCCACCTTGGAGCTTTGCTGGCTGGCCCTGAAAGTGTGGGGTCCCCAGCTGTGCTAAGAAGAATCCCTGCATGGGTTATTTTGGTGCTGAGCACCAGGGAGCGAAGGTGACCTGCAGTTTGGGTTGGCCAGTATCTGCCCGTGTGGACTACCTTTAGGGCGGCTAGTCCTATGGAACAAGCAGGATTAGCAGGTCTGTGATCCTCCCCTCCCTTGGAGCCAGCACGAACGCCTGCAGGATAGATACGATTTCCCTGGGACAATGCAGGAAGAAAAAATGATTAAAAAAAAATATCCTAGAATCTTAGAATTGTCTGGGTTGGAAGGGACCTATAAGATCGAGTCCAACCATTAACCTCACACTGCCCAAACCACCACTGACCCATGTCTCTCAGCACCACATCTGCCCGGCTTTTAGATGCCTCCAGGGGTGGTGACTCCACCACTTCCCTGGGCAGCCTGTTCCAAGGCTTGAAAACCCTTCTGGGGAAGAAATTTTCCCCAATATCCATCCTACACCTCCTCTGGTGCAACTTGAGGCCGTTTCCTCTTGTCCCATGGCCTGTTCCTTGGGAGAAGAGACCGACCCCCCCTGGCTACCCCCTCCTTTCAGGGAGTTGGAGAGAGCCAGAAGGTCTCCCCTCAGCCTCCTTTTCTCCAGGCTGAACACCCCCAGCTCCCTCAGCCTCTCCTCACAAGACTTGTGCTCCAGACCCCTCACCAGCTCCACTGCCATTCTCTGGACCCGCTCCAGCCCCTCAGTGTCCCTCCTGTAGAGAAGTTCCTGGGTAGATCTCAAAGAACTGAATGTGGATGACTGTGCTCAGTGTGGCAGCAGCACCCAGGGTTGCAGGGGAGTATCGGAGGTGAATTCAGGGCTTCTACCCTACATGGGATGCCCGAGATCCTTCTGCCCTTCTTGGTCCTACCATAGATACCTCTTCTGTGCTGCAGCAGCCTCTGGAGCCACGAGTGATAACTGCCAGCTTGAGAAACCACTGACGTTTAATCTCAAATGGGGAAAATGAGGCATGAGATCACTGGAAAGAAATTAAGGCAGATTTAAAAACGACTAATTAGGGAGCTGACGTGGAGCTCTTTAGTCACCCATGGAATGACAGCGCGTTTGACGTGATGTATGAGAGCCATTTGGGTTTGGTGGAGAGGATGGGTAACGAGAGCACTGGGTGTGCTCGGCTGGCAGTGGGGCAAGCGGAGCCTCTGCCTCTTGGCCACAAGCGGTGGCCAACTGCAGCAAGAGGCTCCATCGCCCCGCAGATGGGCCAAGGGGAATGGCCAACCGCGTTAGTGCCCCTCCAGCTCCCGTGGGGATCAGCGTGGGGCTGCCAGATGGGAACATGAATGTGTCAGGATGCTGAATCCCTTTCTTCAGGTAAAATCCACACTGAGTTTAGTGGAACAGGCTCACTCCGGTAAATGCCACCCCTGCCAGGGCCTGAGGGCATGTTAGTGATCACCGCATATACACGGGGAAATTAATTAAATCCCAGCCCTGCCTCTTTACTGCTGTGTGAGGCTGAAGGAGGGACTGCCGTGGGGGTGTGCCAGCACCTTTTGTCATCTCAGCTACCCACGAGGATACAGCAGCTGGGAAAAAGCACCACCGCCTTGTTGTGATGCTCATCTGGGGGTTGGTGCAGACTTTGGAGAATCACAGAATCTTCGTGGTTGGAAGGGACCTTTGAGATCATCGAGTCCAACCATACACACACACACAAAACCAAACCAAAACAAACCCACAAACACAAACCAAAACACCCAACCCAACAATCTCGGGCACTAGAGCATGCCCTGAAGTGCCACATCTACATGTTTCTTAAGTCCCTCCAGGGATGGTGACTCCACCACCTCCCTGGGCAGGCTCTTCCAGTGCCTGACCACCCTCTCAGGAAAGTCATTCTTCCCAAGATCTAATCTAAACCTCCCCTGCCCCAACTTCAGACCATTTCCTCTGCTTCTGTCATTATTCCCTTGGGAGAAGAGGCCAACCCCCACCTCTCTACACCCTCCTTTCAGGGAGTTGGAGAGGGCAATGAGGTCTCCCCTCAGCCTTCTCTTCTCCAAACTAAACATGCCCAGAACATAAAGAAGAGAACACATCTGCCTTTGCAATAGCTCTGTTCTTTTTTCCTTTAAGAAGCCCCTTTCTGCCCAGAGTCTCGTCATCAGTCTCACAAGCCCGGCATCGCAATCAGTGACTTCCAGGAACTTGTTTGAAAATGGAATGAAAATCCTATTGATTTAGTCTGTCTAGATAAAACCTTTTCCCTTTCTCTTTCTTCTCTGTAAATCTGTTGATGGATGAGGGTGGGTGGCGGGGTTTAACTGAGGTTTGGCCCTCGTCGTGTTGCGTTTTACATCCCTGAGATCGCTCAAAACAAGTTGCCAAGGGCTCTCGAGTTGTACCGACCTCGGCACGGAAGCGGGAGGAAGGAGGCTCAATACCTGCCAGAGGAAACTCTCTGCCTCATTTAGATATTGGAGTGCTCCCCGTGTAGTGCGGGGTACCAAGGTGGGAACACCAAAACCATTTTCTGGCTTTAATCTTCATCTTGTGTGAGTTTTTACAGAGGCCCTGATGATGCCCTGAGCACCGTTAAGTTATGATTGAGCTGAATTCGTGGCAGCAGAGCCTGAGCTTCTGACAGCCGTTGCTGTTCACCTCGGTAGTTGTTCATCTTGGTGCAATTCTCTGTTCCTTCAACACCAGACAGATTTATTGTGGTTCTTACAAGTGTGAAGAGTTGGAGAAATCTGCTTCCTGCGTGACAGCCTCTTCTGACTCTGAACTTTGCTGTAGTGCACCAGCACAGGTTTTTTTTTTAGTTTATGTTTAGTGCTGGAAGACGTTTAGAAATGTATTTTATTCTGTGAGTTTAAAAAGAAGACCTTATTCCCCATGTTATCGTGAGGTGTAAGCCAGACTCTGATGCTGTAGCTGTTACAAAAGGCTTCTTTAGCTTTTCCTTGGACTACTAGGCATTTTAAAACTTTGCACGTGGGTCAGCACAAAGCACAAATCCAGGCTGGGTGGAGACTGAGAGCCCTGAGGAGAAGGACTTGGGGGTGTCGGTGGAGGAGAAGCTCCACACGCCCCGGCAACCTGCGCTGGCAGCCCAGAAACCCCCCGCACCCTGGGCTGCATCCCCAGCCCCGTGGCCAGCAGGGAGAGGGATGGGGGGGATTCTGCCCCTCTGCTCCGCTCTGGGGAGACACCCCCCAGTGCTGCCTCCAGCTCTGGGGCCACCAACAGCAGAAGGACATGGAGCTGTTGGAGGCTATGGAGATGCTGGGAGGGCTGGAGGACAGGCTGAGAGAGTTGGGGGAATTCAGCCTAGAGAAGAGAAGGCTCCGGGGAGACCTTGGAACCCCTTCCAGTCCCTCAAGGGGCTCCAGGAAAGCTGGGGAGGGACTCTGGATCAGGGAGGGGAGGCACAGGATGAGAAAGAGGGGAGATTGAGATGAGATGTGGGGAAGAACTTGTTTGGTGTGAGGGTGGTGAGAGCCTGGCCCAGGTTGGCCCGAGAAGCTGTGGCTGCCCCATCCCTGGAGGGGTTCAAGGGCAGGTTGGAGGGGGCTTGGAGCAACCTGGTGTGGTGGGAGGTGTCCCTGCCCAGGGCAGGGGGTGGCACTGGATGGGCTTTGAGGTCCCTTCCAAACCAAACCCTTCTATAATTCTATGAATTTTCTTTGTGCTTGTCACAGGTGGTGGGTGCAGGTTGTGCTTTTCTTCCTTCGCTTGTGAGAACTCCCAGTCGTGTGGCTGGTTTCTGACTTTTATGTTCTTGTACATCCACTTCAAATTGAGCAGAGGGAGGCATATATTGTAGGCAAGAAGAAGGTGTAAATAGGCGTTCATGCAGTTCTGTGTTGACTTTGCATCTGAGCAGTAGCAGCCTTGCAACAGACCAAGGGTTGGTAACTAATGCTTTATACAACTGATTGGTTGTAGGCCTTTATAATCCAAATCAATTAGGCTGATGGGTGTGTCTAATTGGTCTCCAAAGTGTTCCTTTGTGTCAAAATAGCTAATAGGAAAGGGCTGTTTCCTGTCCTTTCTCCCTTTATCCTAGAACTCCTTGTAATAATGATTTTTTTTATGCTGTTTTAGATAGGGTTTTTCTACTCCTGGCAAACAGAGAATGGCCTTTGTCCCCTCTCCAGGGCCTTGTGTTTCAAGACAGATGGTCCATCAGTCTGAGGGTAGGTGAAGGGGAATTAAGTTTGTGCTTCATTTGTGCTTGAGGGCTGGTTTTTTTTTGTGGCACAGCTTTGGAGCTCCCACAGCTACTTTACACTCTTCCAGACAAAAACCCCGCTGAAGCAACCCCTGGAGCTGAGTGTATGAGCACAGACCCGGGACGGGAGGGGTGGGTACCAGGAGGGTCCTTTGGAAGTTTCAAAACCTCTGTTTTTTGCTGTTTTGTCCATCCCCAGGTACTCACAGAAACCTGTGTGACTCCGCACATCCCATTATCACACAATCCCATTACTGCACAACCCTTACCATGAAAAAGGACAGTGAGGGGCTGGACTGTGTCCAGAGAATGGCAGTGGAGCTGGTGAGGGGTCAGGAGCACAAGTCTTGTGAGGAGAGGCTGAGGGAGCTGGGGGTGTTCAGCCTGGAGAAAAGGAGGCTGAGGGGAGACCTTCTGGCTCTCTCCAACTCCCTGAAAGGAGGGGGTAGCCAGGGGGTTTGGTCTCTTCTCCCAAATCACAGGTGATAGGACAAGAAGAAATGGCCTTAAGTTGCACCAGGGGAGTTTCAGGTTGGATATTAGGAAGAATTTTGACTCTGAAAGGGTTATCAAGTCTTGGAATAGGCTGCCCAGGGAAGTGGTTGAGGCACCATCCCTGGAGGTTTTCAAAAGACGGGTTGACCTAGTGCTTAGAGGCATGGTTTAATGATGTGGGGGATTCTTTTCTTTTGGGCTTTCTTTTGGGCTTTCTTTTGGGCTTTCTTTTGGGCTTTCTTTTGGGCTTTCTTTTGGGCTTTCTTTTGGGCTTTCTTTTGGGCTTTCTTTTGGGCTTTCTTTT
Organism: Calidris pygmaea; assembly: GCA_003697955.1. NCBI lineage: Eukaryota > Metazoa > Chordata > Aves > Charadriiformes > Scolopacidae > Calidris > Calidris pygmaea. Next base: position 39,134 of record QJSC01002922.1, on the reverse strand, counting down.
GGGCTTTCTTTGTTTTTTATCGGAGCTAGGTTGATGGTTGGACTAGATGATCTTAAAGGTCCCTTTCAGCCTAGACGATTCTATGACTATGATTTTTAGCACATGTAAGATTTCTGGAAGGAGGTGTTTTTCATCTCTTATTGCAAGTCATCCTCAACCGCGGCATCTCTACCCTGTCAGCAGTGGGAATCGCTAGCTAACATGTTCTTAAGTCTCGTTAGCTCTGGATGCGTTTCAGGGCTGAGCTGACCATTCATTAGCCCCTTTTCCTTGGGGATCAATCAGCATCTGCTGAGAAGCAGGGGAGCAGCTTGAAGGCTGGTTGATTTAGTAAGCGGTATAGCGGGCACGTCTGCGCCAGGCAATCGGAACGAAAGCTCCTGCGCTCTTTTCCCCGTTGGCCAAAACCAATGTGTTTCAGCTGGTCAGGTGCCCCAGCCTATCATTGCTGGAGTGGCAATAATGATTAAAAATAGCTGGCGGCGTGCTGGATGTGCGGCAGCGCCGTCTTTCATCATCTGAGGGTTTTTGTTGTCCTTTTCAATCCATCTGACGAGGCACAGAGCCTCCCTGCTGGCTCCCAGATATCCCTGTGCCGGAGTATTTTATCCTGTAACAAGGCAAACGGATCTTCCAAACTGTGGTGCGGAGGAGGGAGGTGATGGGGAATGCTCTGGGTGCTCCGTTACAGAAGGAAGTGCAATGAGGAGACCGTTTGAGAAGCAGATGACTCTTAACATGTCCTGTAGACCATGGCTGGTCATTCCTTTCCCACTTCTCTCTTCCTTCCCGTCGGTTACAGAATCACATAGGGTTGGAAGGGACCTCTGGAGATCATCTAGTCCAACCCCCTGCCAAAGCAGGGCCACCCAGAGCAGGTTCCTCAGGAACGTGTCCAGGTGGGTTCGGAATGTCTCCAGAGAAGGAGACTCCACCACCTCCCTGGGCAGCCTCTGCCAGGGCTCTGCCACCCTCACAGCAAAGAAGTTCCTCCTCATGTTTAGGTGGAACTTCTTCTATTCAAGTTTGTGCCCATTTCCTCTTGTCCTGTCCCTGGGCACCACTGAAAAAAGACCGGCCCCATCCTCCTGACACCCACCCTTTAAGCATTTATAAGCATTGATCCCCCCTCAGCCTTTTCTTCTCCAGACTAAAAAGACCTAGAAGTTTTTCTCATGGGTTCCTTGCGACACCTTTGGGGTAAAAACCGCTCTTTTTACGATATGCTCTATGGGCTCAGTGGGTGCTTTGCTGAGGCCGGGGACTTCTGACTACTAACAGCAATAATTGTGGCAGTGGTAACAATTAGGATGCTCTGAGCTTTGTTTTAGCCTGGGAATGATCCTTTAGAACTGCCTGTGTCGGTGAGAGCAGTTATTTAGTGGTGAGGTTCAGCAACAAGATGCTTCTTGGACTGGAGTGAATAACATCATGATTTAACAGTGTCTGAAGGCTGCTCCTGAGCATCGCCTTGGAGAAACACTTGAAAATGACTGTGTTTTGCTCTGTGTTTTGCTCTAGTGGTGGAAATACAAGCGTGGGGGCCGAGGTGGCCCTTCTCAGGCTGGTGGAAACCAGTGCACCTCGCAGGTGATGCCATCAGCTTTCCGACAGCCACCCAGCTAGGAGCTGGTGGTAGCTCTGTGGGAGATGAAGTACTGTAGAATGGTTTGGGTTGGAAGGGATCTCAAAGCCCATCCAGTGCCACCCCCTGGGCAGGGACACCTCCCACCACACCAGGCTGCTCCAAGCCCCCTCCAACCTGCCCTTGAACCCCTCCAGGGATGGGGCAGCCACGGCTTCTCTGGGCAACCTGGGCCAGGCTCTCACCACCCTCACACCAAACAAGTTCTTCCCCACATCTCAGCTCCATCTCCCCTCTTTCAGGGTCAAACCCTTCCCCCTCCTCCTATGGCTCCCCTTCCTGACCCAGACTCCCTCCCCTTGAGGGACTGGAAGGGGCTGGAAGGTCTCCCTGGAGCCGCCTCTTCTCCAGGCTGAACCCCCCCAACTCTCTCAGCCCCCCCTCCCAGCAGAGGGGCTCCAGCCCTCCCAGCATCTCCGTGGCCTCCTCTGGCCCCGCTCCAACAGGTCCATGTCCTTCTGCTGTTGGGGACTCCAAAGTTGGACGCAGAACTCCAGATGGGGTCTCCCTAGAGCTGAGCAGAGGGGTACATCTATGGTGGGGAGGGCTGGATCCAACTGTAGGTGACATCTCTAGCTTTCCAGAGACCCCTTTGTCTTCTGAAAAACCAGGCAAATGAAATTAAACTTGCTTCCTGCGCTACCTAAATAGTCTAACTTTGACTGTCACGTGCTCCTGAAAAGATTTTTTTTTTAAAATCCAAATTCAGCAGAGAGGGGAGCGCCAGGGATACGGGAAGAATATGCCTCAGTGAAGAAGAAAGGCAGCAGGGTGCCATTTGGTTTCTATGCAGCCCAATCAATCTGGCTGCCAGCTTCCGAATAATTAGAGCAGTAATCAATGAAGGAAGGTACTAGCGTTGAAAGACTGGGAAAGCATTCTTCATAAAACCTGAAATTTGTCTTGAAATCTCGTTCGAGGGTTCGCTTGTCCATTCATTGAGCTGAACTTTCAGGCTGAACAAAACTTATCTTTCTAGGTAAGAACAATTTGTACCGCCCTGAAAACTATTCCCTCTCGAACCGGGATGATCATGTAGCACTAGAGGAAGTGAGAAAAATGTTTTAGATCCTCTGTAAATTTCCTTTTTTAATTTTTTTTTTTCCCCCTGCAGAATAAGCCCCAGAGAGGATGAACCAATACTAGATTTCTTGCCTTGAGGAAGTAAAAGTTATGATGTGCTAAGATACCTGCATCCGTAGTCATGCCAGGTGGATGCTGGAATAAAACCCATTGTCTCTGTGTCAAAGGGCATCGTTTTGGGAGCGCAAAACTCAAAGCGTCACCTCTACTGCTGTGGAAAAAGTCTAATTTTTTTAATTTGCTTCATTGGGGTTGCAGAGACGAGCTGTGTCCTGCCACGGGTAGGAAAAATGTATCAAAAGCGTGCAAGAACGAGAGAATTGACAGCCTGTAATAAGACCCTGTTGTGTAAATAATGATAGGGCAGATCCATTTTGATTTGGTAAATGTGCTTTTCCTGGCCGCAAAGCATCCCAAACCCCACGCCACGGACATTTCCCTGTCAGATGAGATACTTAGTGCTCCATCACTCCTACGGTACCGAGGTTGGGTTGGTTGTGTGGTTCTTTTTTTTTTTTTTTTCAAGTTACGTATTAAACAGCCAAGAGTCTTAAATGAAATGTCACATCCAATTTGGCAGCCGAGAGGTGAAGTCTGCAGCCCTTGGCCAGCCCTGACGGCTCCCTGCTCGGTGTTGGTTCATCCTCCCCACTCGCTGCCGCCTGCACCGAGCAATGTGGGGAGAGGGATTATATTCAGATGCTTCTCTTCGGGGTAGAACATGCTCCAGAAGACCCTTCAGCCTTCGAAAGGGTGGTTGGAGCCAGGATCGTGAGGGTGGTGGGGTCCCCAGCTCCTCTCCAGGAGAGCAGCGGTGGGGGATGCTTGTAGAAAGAGGCAGCGCGTGGGCTGTCTCCCCCCGGGGGCTCGGGAGTTAGCGTTTTCCTGTGCTGGAGGCTTTATTCTCATCTTTGCTTAATAGCTTCTGATGTTTTTGTCTTAGAAGAATTTGTCCAGTTGCTCTCTGGGTTTTATAGCTCTTAGCCTCTGCTAACATGGCCTCCTACGGCACTGTGCTCCAACAGAAGGAGTATTCCCTGGGAAAGTAACTGCTGCTTCTGTGTAATTTCTGACTCCTAATGTTGTTTCAGGCCCTCAGGTTCCTGTTTTGTGACACGTTTTTCCTTATTCACATTGCCCGGGCCACTTACAAACCTCTCGTGTTTGTCTCCCGTATGATCTCTAGCTTGAGGAACCTTATTCCGTCTTCATATCACAGAATCCCATGGGGTTGGAAGGGACCTCTGGAGATCATCCAGTCCAACCCCCTGCCAAAGCAGGGCCACCCACAGCAGGTCCCACAGGAACGTGTTCAGTCAGGGTTTGAATGTTTCCAGAGAAGGAGACTCCACCACCTCCCTGGGCAGCCTCTTCCAGGGCTCTGCCACCCTCACAACAAAGAAGTTCCTCCTCATGTTGAGGGGGAACTACTTCTATTCAAGTTTGGGCCCATTTCTTCTTGTCCCGTCCCTGGGCACCACTGAAAAAGGACCGGCCCCATCCTCTGGACACCCTCCCTTTAAGGATTTATAAGCATTGATCAGATCCCCCCTCAGCCTTCTCTTCTCCAGACTAAAAAGACCCAAGTCCCTCAGCCTCTCCTCGGAAGGGAGATGCTCCAGACTCCTCATCATCTTTGTAGCCCTCTGCTGTCCCCTCTCCAGCATTTTCCTGTGCTTCTGGAACTGGGGAGCCCAGAACTGGTCCCAGTGCTCCAGATGGGGCCTCCCCAGGGCAGAGCAGAGGGGCAGGATGACCTCCCTCCACCTGCTGGTCACACTCTTCCTGATGCCCCCAGGATGCCCTTGGCCTTCTTGGCCACAAGGGCCCATTGCTGGCTCATGGGCATCCTGTTGTCCACCAGGACTCCCAGGTCTTTCTCCTCAGAGCTGCTCTCCAGCAGGTCACCCCCACCCTATCTTGATGCAGGGGGTTATTTCTCCCTAGGTGCAGCACTCTACACTTGCCTCTGTCAAAGATATAGAAGCTGCACCATGCTTTTAATCATTCTTTCTGCCTTTCTCCATTTAATTTCAGATGCTTCAGCTTGGCTTTTGAGATCAGAACTATACCCAATATTTTAACACCCATGCAGCCGTGGCTTCAGACAGTGAGATGATGGTAGTTTTTTTGTGGTGTTTATTTTGTAGTAGTTTGTCCTCTTGATGGTTGTAGAGCATCAGGTCATGTTGCTGAGAACCCAAGCTATGCATTCTCGAAGCACTGTGTGCATCTCTTGGGTTTCTCCTCTGCTTGCCAAGGTGTGCCGAGGATTCAGTGGAGGGGAAAGGCAACGCTCGTAAAGCATACCTGCCCCCGTAGCTCTTCTGGACTTCAGTTATTTTTATATACTAAATTCTCCACTATAGAAAGCATATTGTCCAGTCGTTGGAAACGTGCTGGGTTTCTCGCGGCGTAACTCATCTCTGGCCATTAAATACATACCTTTCCAGGCTCCCTAGGAGCAGAGAAATTGAGGGTTATACAGGCATGAAGGCTGAGTTCTCCATGTGTGGAGATGAACGAATGGATGACTGTAGAGATCTGCAATTGTAAAGGGTGAGACTTGCTTCATTCCCCAGTGCCTCCTCAAAGAGGGGCCTTTCTCTTTCCAGAGCAAACGCGATTCTGCTGTGTTGGCTGGCTTTGGATTTAAGGAGTCCATCCAGCACCTATCCATCTGTCTCCTTGGGTTGTTGCTTGGTAGCCTTTTAAAAGCAGGTCTATCTGCTGGTGGCCTTGCTGCAACCTGTGCAGTGAGAAGATGGGGAGGGATGTTCACCAGGATATGCCCAGGTTGCTGCACTCATCAGCTGGGGCTGGCTCTGAGACTTTAAGCACTATTTCAAAGAAATGCCATTTCTAGTGATTTAGAGTGGCCATGACCTTCTCCAAAGCATCTCTGGTGTTTGGTGTTTGCATCTCACCTGGGAAATGCTCACCTGCAACAGGAGGAGTAGGCTTGGTACTGAAGCTTGAGCTCAGTTGACTCCCAGGAGTTACTTGGTTGGGAAAAATGAAGGTTTGAAAGCTCTGAAAATGAGGGAGCCTTTGGTGGAAGCCTGTTCTAGAGGGTAGAATTCTGGCAGGTACTCCAGAAGGCTGTAGTCGTTAATGAGTTGATGTGCATGGCCAGGGGCCAGCTCCGTCTGAGGTGGAAACCAAAGATGTCCTCGCTCTGGAGGTCATTGAATAGCTTGGGAATGCTCAGTGTAGACTTGCTCACTCGGGCAACAGGACAAGATTGAAGAAATGGGCTTGCTGGTCTGTAATGGGTAGGTTTGTGTAGACCATGCTCATTTTGGCATATCTTCACAAATCCATGGCAAATGAGGGCACTGCTGCTACAACACAGTGAAGTTCCCATCTGTGTCCCATCCTGCTGTGGGCTGTCACTTCACTCGTTGCTCTGAACCTCCCTTTTCTGCCCGTGTGCCCCCGGGCATCTTTGCTTGTCAGCAGCAGGGGATCAGGAGAGACAGAACGCTGGTGGTGTGCCTGCAGGAGACCCTGGGTGAGCTGCGACGGAGGTGGGACTCCTCAGAGTCACCTGAACTCTCTGTGACATGAGGGGGATGGCAACCCAAAGGCCACCTGGGTACATCTACAAAAATCTCACTGTAAATTTGGTCACCTTGGGGATACATTTCTACAAACACCCCCAGGGATAAGGTACTTGAGGTGGCGTCCAGGACATCCTCATGCTGCACACATGCAGCTACCAGGATGTGATGAACGTGCTGATTCATGGAAGAGCTATAACATTTCCTTCTGTTCCCCGTGCTTTGCTCTGTTCCTCCTACTTCCATCATCAAGTGATATGAGCAAAGACTTCCCTTTGCTTTGTTCCAGGTGAAGACGTTCACACAAGCCTTTATGGAGCAGCTGTAGATGTCAACATCAGGCTCGACAGGAACTCTCTGACAGTTGAGAAGACTTACCTCACGCTGTCAAACCACAGGTCTGTGGTCATCCACAACCGGAGCGAAATCATAGCCCACTTCCAGTGGAAGGCTTTTGTTACCCAGGAAGAGGAGGATCAGCAGAAGCTGAGGTTCGTTGGAAAGATTCGTTTCAGTAAGATACAGTGCCCAAGGATAAAACTAACCTATGGCCTCAGAGGGGCATTGGTCCTTCTTGAATAGTTTAGGAGAAGTAAACCCTCCTCAGTGTCAGGGTGGGTGTCCCTGAGCTTCAGGGTAACGGTGCTCAGCACTTCCCAACCCAGTTCTACCCAAACTCCAGCTGAGGACGATGTTTTGGGCTGGAAAGGTTGATTGCAATGACTGGATAGCAAATGTGTGTTTTGTGGGACCACAAGCCACCAAAGTCCAGAGATCCCTGGGCTGCAGAGGGTCCATGAGGCTGATGAAAGTGTTAGGACTCGTTATCTGGGACTTAATGTCACTGCAGGTAACATAACTATTATGACAGTTAGAGTTCCTTCCACTCCAGCTTGGATGAGATGCAGGCTTCTTTTCCAGTGATGCACAGGGTAGAGGGCTTTGTTGGCCCAGAAACTTGAGGCCATCCTGGTTAGGATGTTGAACTGCTTTGGCCTGTCCCAGTTTCCAGCACAATGAGGTATTTCTGCCCTGTCTTAGAGGCTGGGGAGAGTTTAGAGGTGGAGGTTTCTGCAGGGAAGGTAGGGCAGCACAGGACCTGGAAATGTGTTTGGGCTTCACCAACCTGTGTCTTTGTGGTGGTGAGAGATGGGGAAGGATCTTCCGAGGGTGTCTTTGGTAAAGCTTTGAAATTCCCATTTCAGGCAGCAGAGAAACACTTACAGCTCAGGGCTGGGAAATTGGAAATGACACTTGATCTTAGGTGATTTAGGGGATCCTTGTGTGATTTGGCTGGACGTAGGTGTATGGACTTAGTCTGAACCCATCAGGGTTCTGATCAGGAAACTGCCTTAAACAGGAGCTCTTTTTAAGGGCTTCTGAGCAAATAAAGTTCAACTTAATTAGGTCAGAAATGCCTCGAAGGCCAAAGCTAGTTTTCCACTGTTCTGTATTTTTAATTACACACCGTGTGACTTTTGTGCAGGCTCAGTGTGTTAAAATCTCATGACCACCTCCTGGTACTTCCCTGGACCATTCCTTTACCACCTCTTCCCACCTGCCTGTCTCAGTCTGGCCCCTGAGTGATCCTCATTCCCATCAGAAGCAACCAAGTTTCTCCGCAGTAGAGTTCAACCTATTTTTTTATCCTAATTACATTTGATCTCATGCCAGTTTAGACACTGACCAGGACGTTTTGTTCTTCCTTGCTTGGAAGTCTTAGGGATGATCCTAGCCCCAAGGCTGCTGTCCTGCTGTTGGAGAATCTTTGGAGGTCTCAGAGCAAGGAGGACTTCCATGGGGGGAAGCAGTGCAGGATCTAAAAAAGATCCAGATCATTAGGAGATCTATCTATTGGTTTGTTCTCTCTCTACAATGTAATGGTGGAATTATTGTCCATTGAGTTGAGGATCGCTCATCTCGGTGGTTGGAAGCCCCCCCAATGCTCAACGCTGCAGGTCAGCTGTGGAGAAACGTTTCCTATCGTGCTCCATGGGGAACTAAGCCAAAGCGAGTATTTTTAACGCTGGTGACAGCATTTGCCCGAGGCTCTGTCTGTGTGCAGCCAGTAACGTCCACGACTGGATTTCCTTTCTAATTGTATTTGGATTTAGCCGGGTGATGATCGTTCTCCTGTTTATACTACACTGCCTCCCTTTGCTGCATATGGAGCCTTCCACTCATCCCCCCCCCAGCCCAGAGTTGTCACCTGCTGGTTCTTCATGGCCAGGGGACTGGAGCGTGAAGGGGGGACAGCAATATGCCAGCCAGGAATCAACTGCTTCGTGGCAGCGCTCCTTTCTCATCTCGTGGTTGTGAGCTTTAAACACCAGAATGATTTCTGTTACAGCCACCAAGTAAGGGAGAGATTAACTGCGTCCAAGCTCTGCAGAGGGAGGCCAAAAAGGGAAAAGAAAAGGTGGTTCAAGGCTATAATTTAAGGTTTGGATTCAGAGGTGTTGGTCCTGCC
>QJSC01002922.1:0-22320 GCA_003697955.1 Calidris pygmaea | reverse complement strand
GGGAACCCCTGAAAAGAGTCCGGCTCCATCCTCCTTCCACCCACCCTTTAGATCCTTGTCAGCATGAATAAGGTCTCCCCTCAGTCTTCTCTTCTCCAGGCTCAAGAGCCCCAGCTCTCTCAGCCTTTCCTCATCAGGGAGATGCTCCAATCCCTCCATCATCTTGGTTGCCCTACACTGGACTCTCTCCAGCAGTTCCCTGTCTCTCTGGAACTGGGGAGCCCAGAACTGGACGCAGGATTCCAGTTGTGGCCTCCCCAGTGCAGAGCAGAGGGGGAGAATGACCTCCCTCATTTATGAGAGGCAGCCAGCCCAAACTCTTAAGTTCCCCTGATAATCCAGCTGTGCCTAGCCCTCGTTAGCCTGATTGCAGAGCTACAGCCACATCCTGGCATCAGTTTCCATCCCCACCCCCCAACCCCAGTCCTGCTCGTCCACTCCTGTCTCATTCCAGTATCTTCTCCCTTCTTTGCTCTCTTCCACTGGGGGCTCTGCAAAGCAAAAGGACTTTCCCTTGGAGGGATCGGGGTGGCTGTTCTGAAATGGGCCTCTTTTTACTCCCCTGCACCACTGGGTTTTGGTTTTAAGACTCAGGACGTTCCATCCTCCCCTGCTTTACGCCCCTGGAGAAGATGAAGACCTCAAGCATCCCCGCTGCTGGCTGGAGGATCTAAGGGCTCCACGGGGCAGCTCAGCCCGTGCTGCAGCCGTTAAGGAGAAGAGGCATAGAACGCCGGTGAGCTGGGACGTGTGCTGGGCTACAGATGTTGGGCTTGAAGCAAAGGCAAGCAGCTGCCAAAGCATCCCTGCCTCCTTCCCTCCCTCCCTCCCTGGGGACAGTCTGCCCAGGGTGAGACTACGGAATTCAGGCTGTTCAACACACAGCGAGCATCTGGGTGAGGAGCGCTGGTGAGTGATTAGGCTCTAATTAGCCAAGCCAGAGAAATCTTATCGTCCCAGTGGTTTTTCTCAGTGGCTCGGTTTAGGTGAGCTCCAGGCACCGTAGCAGAGTTTATGTGGTTCGGAGCATCCCGAACGCTTTGATTGCTGCAAATCCGAGATAGCTCTGGGGATGCTTGGTCCGTACAGCATCCTCGTGGTACCCAAAGGCTCTGATATCTAACTGTGGGCTGCGGGTTGATGTCCCCACTTTGTTTCCTCAGGCAAGTGTGTTGTCATATAGTAAGGCTTCATCTTCACTTGTTTGCTTGCTGGATAGGAACATAAAGTACATTTATCTGGCAAATGTGTTTGCTCTGGATTTTGAGAGGAATCAGACTGACTTTATGCTTTTAGACTTCCCTTTTCTTCTTATTTTGTTGGTGTCTGAAACAGTTTTCTCCGCTTGTTCTTCCCCTCTGTTCTGTTGACTCTGAGCAGACACTGCATCAGGGGATTATTTGCAGCTGGAGTCCAATAACTCCCCGTGTCGTAGCTCTTCAGATTTTGCGGGGACGGTCCTTTGAGCTGTATGTGCGAAGTCGGTGGGAAATATTATAGTTATTTAATATTGATGCTGCAGGAGGCTCCAGTCAGTTCAAGACTCTTCTGGACAAAGCGCTGAGGACACCCAGCAGCAAACAGAATCAAAACCTCACTTTGTTGATAGAAAAATAACTCCGTTCTCTTTGTCTCCTTTTAGAAGCTGAATTTTTCATCCCTGGTAGAGTATTATCACAGTTGTCAGCGGTGCATATATTTATATCATCTGATGCACGAAGGGACGTTTGTAATGCCGGGGGCTGAGGGGATGTGAGTGGTGCCTTTGTTTAAACCATTTGAGAAGCGAGTGAGAGCCTTTACAAACCAGGCGTAGCCCCAAAAATGTGGGACAAGGCTCCCAGGGACTGAGATAAGCAGAGAGAGAAGACCCCGAGGAACCAGCAGCCAGTTGCAGAAGGACTGGTAGCACGGTCCGGACCGAAACCTCTGAAACATGACAAGGAAAAGAGCTATTTTAGTTGATTTTTCGGTTGTGGAGCTGTGAGCAAACCCCATCTCTTCTTGTTCCTGAGGGAAACAGGAGTGTGTGCACCTTGCAGGGGGAATCAGGACGCATCTAGCTCTCAGCTTCCTTCTCAGATCTTCTGCAGAAGCAGCCACCAGCAGGAAGGGCTCAGTTCTTCATCCATCATCCATCCCCGGGCGGGAGGGCTTGTTCTGCTCGGTGCTGAGCCCCCCAGCCCACTGCAGTACACTGTACACGTAGTGCGTGTACGGGTGAGGGGTGAGAGGCAGCACTTTCGTAGCTCAGAAGGGAAAAACCCATTTGCTTTGCTGCATCTTTTCTGACGGGAGTGATACAGGGAAACACGGGAAGGTTGGGAGGAAAAAAGTACATTTTCCTCGAATTCCTCTCTGAAGAAATCCTGCTTGATTCACTGGAGTGTGAGCCAATTTGGTGGCTTCGTTATAGCCCTAATCTAACAAAATGCCTGTGAAGGTAAGGGACTTAGAAAGTTGGTGGGTTTTTGTTTTTCTTTGCAGCTGCTTCTAAACCCTTACAAATTTTGTTGATGAGTGTTGCTTGCTCCCTGCTCTTCATTGATGCTCTAAATATAGGCCACAGGGCTGTGGTTGAAAAGAAGAAATGTGACGTTTGAAGATAAATGGTTTGCCGTCTCCTTCTGTTTTAGGAGGGAGATGTCTGGCCGAATTCTTCAGCTGAAATTAATGTGATCTTCAAACCCCAAGAAGCCCGACTCTATCACCAAATGGTCTACTGCGACATCTCAGGTACGGCTCCTTTCTCCTGCTTCCCTTATCCCCGGTGAAGGTGGGGCACAAAGAGTCTTCCAGCCCCCTCGGTTCTCCTGGAGTCGCTTGGAAGGGTCCACGGCCAGCAGGGCAGTGCTGGCACATGCCCGCTGTCCCTATGGCTTCCAAGTAGTCTCCTGTCCAAGGCCAGCCCTCAGGATGCCTGGCTACAAGCTTGGACCACTGATCCCAGGGCAACCAAGGCAGCGAAGGGATAAGTTTTCATGCCATGGGGTTTGCTGACGTTTTCTCTGCTGAGAGGTGTCTGTAAAGGCTAAAGAACCACACAGCAGAGGAGCTTTAGTGGATGAGCCCTAAGGCCCTATGGACCATTTACCTCCAAGATGAGTTTTTATTACACCCTTACAGTCTTTATTACCACAGTATGGGGTGCCCACTGGCAAAATATTTCTCCATCTTGCATCACCTATGGGTTAATTTTCATTAAAAGCTCCAGGTCTAAACCATCAAAGCTCTTAGGAAATGGCGAAGATTTCCAAGTGACAAGCTTTTTGGCCACGATCGTGCTGAGGCACCCCAAGGGCGCTGATGTGTGTCATGAGACACACTGTCCCATGATTGAAAAATCAGTGGCAGTTCTTCCCCTTCTGCAGTACGTCCTCAGCCTCTTCTGAAGGTTCACAGAAGCCATCCTTTCTTCTACCCCTGTGCTGATCCTGGGACTTTGCACCATCAGACTCCTGAGCTGAGTTACAAATGTTCTCCCAGGCCCTGGACCACCTCCCACTACCCAGATGCTACCACAGCTCCGGTGGCTGAGCCCTGCTCAGCAAAAGCAGCACCTCTGGCCACCACGGGCTTCTGCCCCTGCCTAGGAATTGTCACCTTGTGGCTCCAAGGTCCGTGGTGCGTACAGGTAGCATTGCACAGGGCTGGATGTACTCAGCAGGGTGAACACCCTCCCTGGGAATCGGAGCCTGAGCCTTCTGCTGGACAAGCTTTCTGCTCACCAGTCTTTTCTGGGAGCAGTTCTCATTGACTCACCCAAGTTATGCCATCTTTGCCCTCACAGAGGTGACCCCTTTGCAGTGGTGGCACGGGGCCGGGAATGCCTGCAGCAAGCTGCGTGGTTCAGGTTGCCTTCTCCTTTCTCCTCACTGTGCTGCTTAAGGCATTTTTTGAGAGTGGGTGATAAATGTTGAATTTCCACCCAAGGAACATTACGGTTTTCCCCACCTCAGAGGAAGAGTTGTGAGGTCCGTGGTCCTCCAGCAGCCGTGCTTCCATTCTGGAGGGCGCTGGAATCACGGACCCAGCTGCTTTCTTGCTTTTCTTACTGCTCCAGGCTGACGGATACAAATGTCATGAAACAGCTTTTTATTTATACAGTAATTGCGCAGGGTTTACTTGGCAAATGCCACCTACAGTAATTACACAGGGCTTGTGTTAACAAACTGTCTTCCTGCCCACCAGCTGCAGTCGTTAGAGCAGTGGAAGGAAAGGATTGATTAAAACGAGTTGCTCCCGTGGGAGTCCTCGCTCAGCGCTGGGGTCTGGGATTCGGGCTCTGGTGACGGGGGCGTCCATCACTTTGCTGCAGAAGAGGTCTCTGGGGGTTGTGCCAGGAGAGCTTTATTTTTTCACTGCAGAGAAACAGGAAAACAACTCACGGGCAACCCTTGAGCTGGTCTGGGAGCCGTAGGAAACAGAACTGGGCAAACGATCTGTGTTTTGGAAGAGGAGCCTGGTTTTGAAAGACCCTGATGGGGCCTTGGTAGAGCTTAACTCCTCCACTGCTCTGTAGAAGGAACCTCGAGGAGGTACTTAAAAGATGCTTTTACCTCAGAATCACATGAGGTTGGAAGGGACCTCTGGAGATCATCTAGTCCAACCTCCTGCCAAAGCAGGTCCACCCAGAGTAGGTTGCACAGGAACATGTCCAGGCGGGTTTGGAATGTCCCTCTGTCCCTCTCCAGCAGTTCCCTGTCCTTCTGGAACTGGGGAGCCCAGAACTGGTCCCAGTGCTCCAGATGGGGCCTCCCCAAGGCAGAGCAGAGGGGCAGGATGACCTCCCTTCACCTGCTGGTCACACTCTTCCTGATGCCCCCCAGGATGCCCTTGGCCCTCTTGGCCACAAGGGCACATTGCTGGCTCACGGTCATCCTGTTGGCCACCAGGACTCCCAGGTCTTTCTCCTCAGAGCTGCTCTCCAGCAGGTCAGCCCCCCCCCCTCACTAAACAGAGCTTCCCCACTGCGGTGTCAGGATGGAAACTGTCCCAGAGTCAAGGTCCCCGGGTGCAAAAAGAGTTGAAGGAAAACACTGATCTTTATTAGACCCAATTAGTTTTGCTTCTTGATTCCTCTGAGGAGCGTGGCTGCCTTCCCCGTGCGTTTGCCTGCCAGTCGCAAACCCCTTCGGAGGATGCTGGGCAGATGGCGTGTGCCCTGTGCTGGCAATATCTGGGAGTTTTGCCCCAGAGCAGCACTGGGAATGGTGGAGTGGGATCTCATGCCCTGCTGGCCTCCACTTTCTTTTTTTTTTCTTTTCTTTTTCTTAAACAGATGCTTCTGGCCCAGGTGATTATCAGAACTAATCAGCACCGGGGGATTGGCGAAGCTGGCGGGTTAGGAAGGGGTTTGGAATTTGCTCTTGGCAAATATTTAAGCTCGAAATGAACTTTCTTAGTTAGCCATGCAAATCAGGCTGTAGCTCTTGAGCGCTGGGAGGAAGCACGCGGTGGTGGTGGCGGGGCTCAGACACCTGAAATACATTTTTTTTAGGTTTGTCTGCCCTCTGGATCCTATTGGGTTACACCTTGGGAAGCCCCTTCCTAAGCCACTGTTGCCAGGAGAAGCAACATCCCAAGGGATGATCACTCCCTTATTCTGTGACAGAGCTGTCCTGCATCACGTAAAGCTTCATCGGTGCGGTCGGGTGAGAATTGTGTTCAAACACACCCACAAAATACAGGGACATTCTGTGAACAAGAAACCGAGTGTCACAAACAGTGAAGTCCTGTGCTGTTGGGCCACCTACACCCCAATTAAGCAAGGCAGCGATGCCAAATTTGACACCCTGCATGACCTGCCAAGGTGTTACTCCTGCTGAGACCCAAATCCTCGCTCTACGGTACCAGGTGTGGATTTGGGGTGGAGGACAAAGAAGCTGTAGCTGCTCCATGGGCCTGCTCTGTGTCCTCTGGGACACCTTATGGTGGGAGCATCACAGGGTCCAGGCCGTGGGCGAAGGCTGGACTTTCCTCAAAGCCCCAGCTCCTGGCAAAGAGAAGAATATACTCTCTTTTTGTTTCCCCCCTCTGCTCTTCTGAATGCTGCCTGTAGTTCAGTCTGCTCCTCCTTTGGGAAAATGACTCTCTGAGGTTCACCTGGAAAGAGGACGAGCAAAGTTTCTGGGATTTCCTAAAGTCCCAGGATCAACATAGGGGTAGAAGAAAGGATAATTTCCACAGACCTTCAGGAGATGTTGAGGACCTACTGTGGAAGGGGAAGAACTGCTGCTGATTTTTTTAATCACAATGTCCATGGGACATGTCTCAGCAGGATAATGGACAAAAGCTTGTCACTTGGAAATCTTTGTCGTTTCCTAAGAGCTTTGATGGTTCCGACGTAGAGTTTTTAATGAAAATTAAGCCACACACGATGCAAGATGGAGAAATCTTTTGCCAGTGAGCACCCAGTACCGCCTCTTTTACAGCGTATGTGAAATATAAATACACAGCCCTCCAGTTAACACCTGAGCTGTGAAACATCACTCTCGTCTCTATCAGCTGTGCTTTGGCTGGATCCACCTAAAAAAATGTTGAGTCAAACAAAAGCTCCCTAGCTCTTCCTTTCTGGCTGTGGACACGATCAAACATCCTGAGCCTGTGGCTGCCAGATCAAAAAGTCGGCACTCATTGAAAAGGCTGTTCCGGGAAAGTTTTGTTTTATTTTTCAAGTTGTGATCTACTCACTGTGGTGTCACACCTGGGCTGCTCTTTGCCATAAGAAGTTGTTTTTGGATATTCTGGAATAAGTCCGCAGCAGGCTTTTTTTCAAAAGCAACCTTCAGTCTCTGATCGAAGGAGCTTGAAGGACAGAGGAATATTTTTTGCACAAAAGCTATAGTGAAGGTTATGTACAACTTTGGGAACTTTCTTCTCCTCCTTGTGCTCCTCTCCTTCCATGTGGAGTAGGATGGGATGGCAGGGAGCCCCAAGCTGAAATTTCAGCCAGGATTCAGGCCCTTTAGGCTGCTCCAGTGGTTCAGAACAGCCTTCAGCCTGAAAGGTCCTGAGCTGTGTCCCCTTAGCAGCCTTAAGGGAGAAAATTAGCATCTTGGACTTTAACTATAAGCTTTGCCATCCCCTCTCTGGAGATCACAAAGCCTTGTGTTATTTAGACGCTGCTGCAGGAGGTGAGCCCTGGAGCACCCCCAGGTATGGAGCTGTAGGTTGGGAAGAGGCGGTGGCTGAGATGCCGAGCATCAAAATCGATGCAGAAGAGCGTCCATGGCTTGGAGCAAAGGGTAGACACGGCTGGAGAGGCCTCTTCCTCAAACACAGGCAAAATCATCCTGAGTCGTGGCTGCCCCATCCCTGGAGGGGTTCAAGGGCAGGTTGGAGGGGGCTTGGAGCAACCTGGTCTGGTGGGAGGTGTCCCTGCCCAGGGTAGAGAGTGGGACTCGATGGGCTTTAAGGTGCTTTCCAGCCCAAACCATTCCTTGATTTTATGCTCTGAGCAGCCCTCGGATGTGCGCATCGCTGTTAGCAGGGACCTTCCCCTTTCCTGGGCTCCTGCTTCTCCGCTCCCGTGCTGTCATCTCCCATCGCGTCACTACAGATGGCGTATTTTTATCTCCAGTTGTGTTTCGCCAGCTCTGTGCCCCCGCTGATGGGATTTCAAAGCTCATCTAAGATCCCGGGAAGAAATTCAGAGATCGCATTGTCAACTCAGCATCGCTTTCTTGGGGCGCAAATTGATCGCAAAATGAGAAACCAGCCCAAGGGGTCGGTTAGAAATTGGAATCCAGCCCCGAGGCGTGTCTCCTGAGGGAAGAGAAGGGTTCCATGTCTTCTCCTGGAGCATCTAGGATTGGTCCCATGCAGCGCAGATTGGGGGACTAGCATTGAGGCAGCCTGGAAAATCCAGGATGATGGAGGGAATTGTTGTACTGAGATGGAAATCTCTCCCCAGGCCGTGAGACCAGGCTGCCCCTGCGCGTCAAGGGGGAAGGCATAGGGCCCCGGCTCCGCTTCAGCTTTGAGCAGCTGGACATCGGGAAGGTTTTTGTTGGATCAGCCCACAGCTATGAGGTGAGCAGCAGCAGGGGGTTGGGGGATGGATACTGATGGCTCCCGGTGGGATTTTGTGGCAACTTAGGCAGTTGAGAGCGGGGATTATTTGACATAATCATCAAATCTGGGGGGTTTCATGGAATCTGGATACAGCTGATGGCGTCTGAAAGGTGGACGTGTTGTTTATGAAGCCCTGATCCCTGCTTATTCATAGAATCATAGAATGGTTAGGGCTGGAAGGGACCTCAAAGATCATCGAGCTCCAACCCCCCTGCCATGGGCAGGGACACCTCCCACTAGATCAGGTTGCTCAAGGCCCCATCCAGCCTGGCCTTAAACACTTCCAGGGATGGGGCATCCACAACTTCCCTGGGCAACCTGTTCCAGTGTCTCACCACCCTCATAATAAAAAATTTCTTCCAGATATCTAATCTGAATCTTTTTTCTTCCAATTTAAAACCGTTTCCCCTTGTCCTATTACTACACTTCCTGGCAAAGAGTCCTTCTCCAGCTCTTCTATAGGAACCCTTCAGGTATTGAAAGGCCACTATAAGGTCTTTCAATTTCTTATTGACAACCTCCCTTTGAGATCAACTGGGAAGCTTCATGGAAAAAAAAAAAAAAAAAACCCTCTTGACCCACAAAAGCAACATTATGTCAAAAAGATAAATATTTGGAGGCCTTTGTTTCAGCCCCAGATGCAGAGCACCTTTGTACTCTGGCTCTTAAAAAGCAGCTGGAATAAATTTACTGTGTTTGACCTTGAGTCCATTGCAAACAGTTTTCATTTAAGTGCATCCTACTGATTTTGGGAGTCAGAGAAAGGACATCCAGCCTCCTGGCTCACAACTGGCCCTGGCCAAGACAGGGGGAGGGCTTCCTCTTGCCCACCAGTCACTTGTCACTCTCCAGGCCCCTGCTCTAGAAAGAGCCAAGTATTTCTGGAAACGAAGTGAAAGAACTTTCTACATATTTGCCTCCCCCTGCAATGGTGTCAAGTCTTCTGCAAAAAAAAATAAGGTAGAGCAATAGAGGTGGAAAATAAGGCAATACATCATGCCAGACACTTTCAAAAACTTGACTGTGTCAGGGAAGGACACATTAAGGTGTTTTCTTACCAAAATATTGTGCTCTGTATGCATTTTTAATGCTGATACTGTATTGATTCTCTCTCTATCAATTTATTGTTTTCATTACTTGAGAAAATGTAAGTAAGTAGATGATGCTGTCCTAAGCAGCTAGACTGGAGGGAAACCTCAGCTCAGCGCAGGATCCCGAAGTGCAATTTGTAATTAAGGTGTAAAACACATGAGAGGAGAGACTATCACAGAATCACATGAGGTTGGAAGGGACCTCTGGAGATCATCTAGTCCAACCACCTGCCAGAGCAGGGCCACCCAGAGCAGGGCCCACAGGAACGTGTCCAGGTGGGGTTTCAATGTCTCCAGAGAAGGAGACTCCACCACCTCCCTGGGCAGCCTCTGCCAGGGCTCTGCCACCCTCACAGCTCAGAAGTTCCTCCTCAGGTTTAGGTGGAACTTCTTACACGCAAGTCAGTGCCCATTTCCTCTTGTCCTGTCCCTGGGCACCACTGAAAAAAGACCAGCCCCATCCTCTGGACACCCTCCCTTTAAGGATTTATAAGCATTGATCACATCCCCCCTCAGCCTTCTCCAGACTAAGGAGACCCAAGTCCCTCAGCCTCTCCTCGTAAGAGAGATGCTCCAGGCCCCTCATCATCTTTGTAGCCCTCTGCTGTCCCCTCTCCAGCAGTTCCCCGTCCTTCTGGAACTGGGGAGCCCAGAACTGGTCCCAGTGCTGCAGATGGGGCCTCCCCAGGGCAGAGCAGAGGGGCAGGATGACCTCTCTCCACCTGCTGGTCACACTCTTTCTGATGCCCCCCAGGATGCCCTTGGCCTTCTTGGCCACAAGGGCACATTGCTGGCTCCTGGGCATCCTATTGTCCACCAGGACTCCCAGGTCTTTTTCCTCAGAGCTGCTCTCCAGCAATTCCCTTCTGAGGAGAGAGTGGTTTTCAAATTTCCACTGTGGAGTATGGGTAGGTGAATATTTTCGACAGCAGCTGCAAAATTAAAAACAAAATGGACATTTCTGTGCTTCTGTCTCGGTTTTTCTGATCCGTTTTCCAAGGTCGAGGGAAAAGAAACCCAGAGCAGATGGATGCAGGTCCATGGGAACAGCAGGATTTCACCCTGCAGCGATTGGAACGTTAGGGCTTTGCTTTGGGTGGTTTTGTTGCGGGGTGAGAGCTCCCTGGTGCTCATGGGCAGAGGTGGGTGGGCTCTGTCACCCAACACGGAAAGAAATGGGTCTCCCCAAATGCTGCGGGATTGTTTGAGGCAGTAGATCTCTCGAGCGTTCAACAAAATACGGCTTGGTTCTACATATGCAGTTTGTTCTAATGATGGTAAAACCTTAGGTGGTGGCTGTGAATATTTAGGAAAGAGAAAATCTTTGGAACAGATGGGACCGTTACGCACCTCATGCTCATCCTTTCCTTAGATGTCTATTTAAGCAAAGACTAAGAAACTATCACATGAAAGAAAAAACGAAGGAAACCTAAATCATCTACTGTAGTAGAGCTGGGGAGTGCCCCTGAAGTTGGTTCTCCTGCCATCCTGAGATGTTTTCTGTGTACAATTCTTGTTGGCTGCAATGGAAGCTGAAGGTGTTGTGCCCCGGGCAGGATCAGGCTCACCTGGAGCAGAAGCAGTTGTGGATGATTCACTAGTAGTGAATTCACTAGTAATTTTTTCTCTTCTTTCTCCTCCGCCGGCCTTCGTTGCTCATGGGGACAGGTCTGAATCAACTCGGTGATACTGAGCAGGTCCTCGGTGATGCTGAGCAGGTCCTCTGCGCTGCGGGTCGAGCTGGACCGCTCTGTGTCCGTGGAATAAACCCAGAGTGACTCTGTTTATATGAACTTATCGCTGCTTTGCATGAAAAAACCCCAAAGGCAGAACTTGTCCTGTTGTATTTTCTTTGGCTTCTGCCAAGCAGCAGCACGCAGCATCTTCTGACTTTTGCAGGTGTTAATTGCTTCATTAGAAAACAGATCAGCCTTCTCTAAGAAAGGAAGTTACCTTATGTGTTTATTTCCTTATGTATATATGTTGCTTTCTTGCGGCTGCAGGTGATCCTGTTTAACAAAGGAGCCATCAATGGTCTCTTCAGCTTGGTCCCTCCAGTTACAGCTCTGGGCTCCTGCTTCACCTTTCTCCCCGAGGAGGGCATCATTTTGCCGGAGGAGCTCCAAGCCATCCGGATCTCCTTCAGTTCCACCATCCTGGGGAAGTTCACGGAAGAATTCAGGTTCAGTGTGAATGGAACCCCTGAGCCTGTGACCTTGACTATCAGGTGAGGAGGGTTGGAGGAGCTCGGTGGGCACATCTGTGGGTAATCTCTGGGTAATCAGCTGCCACCTACCTCATTTTATGGCGAAGCAGAGGGGGGAAAAAAAAGGTGTTGTCTAAGGTCTTAGCATGGGGATGCAAGGATCAGAGCTGAGACTAAGCCAGGGCTTTTAAATCTTGTCTCCAGTTTGAACCTTGTGATTGCAGCAGCAAATGCTGCAGTATAATTGTCTGCGAGGGGAGATGGTCCTTGTGCCCTCAGTACCCAGTTTATCTCTGAAAGTCTTGGGTCCCTCTGGGAAGCACCTTTGCTTTCATGGTTGAGCCAGGGTGGCTCTGTGACTTTCCAGGACACCGTTTGCACAAAATTTGGCAGCAGCAGATTCCTTTTGTGACCTTTTGACATCTCTGTGTGAGGACTTTGGGGCTTTAAGTGACAACCCATACTGGAAAAAGTCTGACTGGAGGCTGCATGGGAGAGGTGTGGAGATGCCTGCTGCGCAGTCTCGGTACCCAGGAGCTGGAGTGACTCCTTCCTATAGGTGGCTTAGTCCCCCTTGGGCCATGGCAGAGGGTAAGGATGACAGCTTTGGGCAGTAGATGGTCTGGGATGTCCCACCTGAGCACACAGTGAGGCCAAAAGGACTTGGGAGATGGTTGAAGAACGGGCCAGCACGGGTGATTTTGCTGCCCAGAGGCAGTGTTTTTAAAATCTTCTGTTAATAATCCATACAAAATGGGTAGTAGCAGCCTCGGCATCATCTCTCATGCTAATGCGTTGGGACAAGCTGTCCTCCCGGCAGCAAGGGCTACGGCACCTCCTTCCTGCAGCCGGAAAAGTGCTGATGCAGGAGATGGGGAGCTCTGCAGCAAGTACTGTCACGAGGACTTGGGCATCATTCCATGGGCTGGTGCCATTGCAAGAGATAATCCTCACCGAGCAAAGAGGAAAAAAAAAAAACAACCAAAAAAAAAAAAAAACAAACCAACAAAAAAAAAGACTGATGATAGTAGAGGCAAAACTGGCTTTTCAGGACCACAAAAACATCCAAACTGGTCCCAGTTGGTCTTAACCGTGGGTCTGGTGGGATATGGTGGTGTAGGCTCTGGAGCTTTGGGGCTGGGCTGCTGCTGTTGGGAGGCCCTAGATCAAGGTAGTAAATAAATGAAAGGAATCTGCAGCCAATTTTACCCATAAGGTGAGGGAAATGGATTAAAACAAAAAAAAAAAGAACAACAGGGTTATTACTTACCAAAAGAGAGTGGTGAGCAGGTCTGACCTCGGTAGAGAAACAATTATGTTGGCTTTGTGTTTGGAGGGAAAGTGCTGCTTTTTTTGGAAATCAAGAGGGAACATTTCACAATCAAATAATTTATTCTCCCCTGTCCCTCCCCCAAATTGGTCACGGGATTTTCTTGCATAAGCAGCTTTCCCCTTGAGCGAGGGCAGGTTTCGCTTGTAAAGATGCGCTTACCAGGTAAAAATATAGAGTTTTTCTTGGGTGGCCTTGCTCCTGAGGAAGGAGAGAGCTGTCAGTGGGATAGTTAGTTGTCTTTTGGCTTCCCCACAACCAAATGAAATGGTCCTGGTTTCCCCGCGGATGCTGAGACTCCCGCTGCCTGGCACATCCTCCCCGTCTCTGTGCCCTGTTCTGCCAGCAGGGCCCTGGCCCAGGGCAGACCTTATGTCTCAGTGAAAGAGGACTGATGTTCCTTTCTTTAATTTCTTCCTCATCCTTGTACTCTTCTCTTCCGGGATGATGGCTCCTCTGCAGCCCATCTGATGGTCCCCAGCGTCCCCTTCTGCTCCCATACAGCTGTCCCTCAGCTTTAACTCCTGTTGCAGTCTGCTCCCGTCTGAGGTGGCATCTGCCTCCTTGACTTCTGTCTTGCCTTTGTTTCAGGGATCCTTGTCCAGCCCTAATACAACCATAGAATGGTTTGGGCTGGAAGGCACCTTAGAGCCCACCCAGTGCCACCCCCTGCCCTGGGCAGGGACACCTCCCACCACACCAGGTTGCTCCAAGCCCCCTCCAACCTGCCCTTGAACCCCTCCAGGGATGGGGCAGCCACAGCTTCTCTGGCCAACCTGGGCCAGGCTCTCACCACCCTCCCACCAAACAAGTTCTTCCCCACATCTCAGCTCCATCTCCCCTCTTTCAGGGTCAAACCCTTCCCCCTCCTCCTGTGGCTTCCCTCCCTGATCCAGAGTCCCTCCCCAGCTTTCCTGGAGCCCCTTGAGGGACTGGAAGGGGCTCCAAGGTCCCCCCGGAGCCTTCTCTTCTCCAGGCTGAACCCCCCCAACTCTCTCAGCCTGTCCTCCCAGCAGAGGGGCTCCAGCCCTCCCAGCATCTCTGTGGCCTCCTCTGGCCCCTATCCAACAGGTCCATGTTCTTATCTCTCGTTCTCCAGTCCTACAACTCAAGCTGTTCGTTTTCCAGCTCCTTTGAGATGTCCACCCACCAGGTCAGCCTGAGCTCTCTACCTATTTGGGATATTTTTATGCACTGGCTTTAGTTCTCCATGGAGGAAAAACTCCCAGTTCTTTTGGATAGAGAGGAGCTGGCTGGTGGGACACTAGGCTGCACAGGAAGGAACGGGGATGAGAGTGCAAGTTCCTCTCCCACCTTGTGTTATCCTTCCTGATCTCCCTTTACAAGTGCATTACTCAGTGCTGCTGTGAAACACAGTTGTTGCCAAAACTGCTGCCTTTCCCCCCATTTTCTTGCAAGCCGGGCTGTTACCAGCTGCAGCGCACAGAGCTCTGGGTTGGCTCCTTGCCTGAGCCTTCTGGGCAGTTGTTCAGGTCCGACTTCCCTGGGCATAGACAGGGTTCCCTCTGCAGAACTGGCGGTCATTTCCCCGCTCGTCCTTGGCACTTTCCCAGTGCCATCCCCGGTCGTGGTTGGTCTGGAGGTAGTTCTCCATCATCTTCTGGCAAGCGCCATGAGGGAAAGCGCGTCTGCTCCCTTTGCTCCGTCCAAAGCAAGGCGTTCGGGCTTGGGAGGTTAGGTCTGATGGTGAGGTCCTTGGAGAGGGAACTTCAGCAGCAGCAGGGATTTGCTACCTGACTTGCTCTCAGGAACTGATTAAGCTCCAAAAATTGAGAGTTAGCATTGGATTGAAACTCCCCAAAATCAGTTTTTCGGAGTGCTTTTTGACTGTGCAAGCAGAAGATGCCCAAACCGTAGGTGATTGGAAACCATCCTTGCCAGGTTCTGAATGTTTGTTTCTTTGGTGTTTATTTACTAAATAAATGCTAGAAATGGGGTGCCTTGGATGAACACGGGTCTCTCCTGCTCTTCATCCAGAACACAAACAGAATAAAGTTGGGAATAAAACTAGAAGGCACCACTCCCTGTGGTCCTTGATTTTTGACTCGAAGGGAAAGCTGGCATCGATTGGCATCAACCATGAAATAAATGAATGAATGTTGTGCGGCTCCGAGTGCTGATTTCGATGGATGACGGTGAGTTCAGGAGTCTGGAGCCTGGCTGCTGAATTTAAGGATGGGCCAGGAGATGCGGTGGGTTCAGGACACCCACGTTGGGCAGTTTAAGACGTGTTGCTCTTGGATGTGTCTTGGTGCACTGGAGACAAGCTGATACTTTCCTCTAAGATTCAACTGTCCACTGTGTAGAACTGTTGCTGCTCTTCTCAAGGGGTATTTGGGGCTTCCCTGGATTCATGCCTCAAAATCCTGCGTGCCTAGTGATCGCGTGGAGCGAGATCTTCTGAGGAAAAGGAAAATATACTCCATGGAAAGACCAGTTCCAGCTAAGAAATACCAAAGCAGGGAACCTGCAGTTGGGAAGGTTAATTAAAATGAGTCCACTTTTGTGTGGACAACTCAGATGGGGAAACTGAGGCGCAGAGCCATCACTTGTTTAGGGTCCTTCATCGGGCCAGCAGCAGCCTGGGGCCATACCCTTGGTCCCCTAAGTGACATGGTGACCTAAAGCCACACCAGCTGCGGGGCGTTTTGCTTTGGCTGCCTCCTGTCTGCGTGGGTCCCATGCTGAGCACAAAGGTGATGATGGTTTGAAACCCACCACGGTTCTGAGACCAGCTTTTATCCATCCCAGCAGCAAGGAAAGCTGAACACTTTGCAGTTCTCTTTAACCCAGCCAGTGTCTCCTCTGTCTGTCTTTGTCCCTGCAGGGGCTGCGTCGTTGGACCCACCTTTCACTTCAGTGTGCCTTCCCTCAACTTCGGGGATGTCTCCTTTGGTGAGTGTGCCCTGGGCTTGGACCACAGGTCTTTGCCTTACGGAAGCAGACATCTCTCACTTGTGTTCCTCCATAGAAGCTTTTGGGGTGTTCAAACAGGAGCTGCCGGTCGCTGAGGCAGTGTTGTGCCATCATGAGATCAAAGATGACCAAAGGAATTAGAAAATCAGTATTTTCTGGTGTCCCTCATAGTCTGTTCGACCCCAACGTCCCAAGCCTTGGCAGCAGAATGACTGTGAAGGTCCTTGCCCTGGAAGGACCCTAGGGGATAGGACTGAAGGAGAAGAGTTAAAGCAACGTATGAGCCTGTAGCTGCTTTGGGTAAATGTTCCTGTTGTGAGGCAAGGACACCATTTACCCACCTGACCTTTAGTGCGAGATGTTAACAAGGACACTTCATTATCATGGACCAGGTAATATGCCCAAGCTAAAGCTCTATGTCCTCGGAGATGTGGGCTCCTTCTCCTTCTCTGCAGACAGGAGCTGGTGGTGAGCATCCAGAGCGTCTCCATTGAAATGCAGATTCTGGTTCTCCATCTCCCTCTCACAAAAGGCTTTTTACCCAGATGATCTAAAGTTTAAATGTGAAATCAATTGTGGATTGATTGAAGGGCCATTATCATTCTGTGCCCAGGATGCCTCTGTGTTTGCATGCTGTTCATGGACTTTTAAAGAAAACTCATTACCTTTCCTGGGCCGCTTCCTCCCCTCCCTACATCACTGCTCTGCCACTTCTTTATTTCCTTTTAAATAAATAAAACAAGGAGAAACTCGCCAGGCAGAACTGCAGTTATGTAATGGGAGATTCATCCTGCTTAATCTGATTTCATTAATAAGGCCTTTTCAGCTGAAGGCAGCTATTGTTATTTTTTGCTGCTTTTAGCCGTGCTGCCGTCTGTGTCTGGAGACTCCGGTCTCCTCTGGGGCTGCAAAGTCTGTGTTTGTGCCCTTTGTGACCCCCCTGCCTGGAGGAGCTGCTGGAAGTGTCCAGTGGTCGCTGGCAATGGGCACGGATGAGCTGTCTGTGTTCCTGCTCATTTCTAAGCGATCATCGAGCTCACCTCTTGGAATTGGGCTACAAATTGTAATGTGCCCGGTCTGGTTGCCCCAAAACAAGAGGTGCCTGAAGGATCCTTGAATATACAACAAACAAACTGGAATGTAAGAAGTTCTGCCTAAACATGAGGAGGAAGTTCTTTGCTGTGAGGGTGGCAGAGCCCTGGCAGAGGCTGCCCAGGGAGGTGGTGGAGTCTCCTTCTCTGGAGACATTTCAAACCTACCTGGACACGTTCCTGTGGGACCTGCTCTGGGTGGCCCTGCTTTGGCAGGGGTTGGACTAGATGATCTCCAGAGGTCCTTTCCAGCCCCATGGGATTCGGTGATCCTGCCTAGAGAAACTGCTTTACTGCCCTGCATGGTGCTGCAGTTCCAAATTTCACCCTTCCTTTCTTTTGCTCTGGATGTTCCTCAACGACCACGCAGTGCTTTTCTGTGCTGGGAACTGTGGGGCCCTCCAGGGAGTTAACACAGGATTTTACATACTGAATTTTCAGAGTAAATGGTCTGCACACTCCTAAATGCGAAATAATTGGTGCTGGTTTTGGGACAGGTGAGGAGAGTGCTCCTCACAAGTAGAGAGGAAAACTTCTGGTCCTTGGCATTGCCAAGGAAGCAGTGTCTGTGATTAGCATAAAACGGGAGCTTCACTGACAATTAATTCCTCGCTTAGCTTCTCAATTAGCTGTAATTCAGGCTGAAAAGAGCTAAACTCCCAGCGCGGTTTCATCCTAACAGGATGAAACACCAGGAATCACGGGATAATTGATGCATAAATTCATATTTGTGACATTTTCCTAGGCTTTCCTCACACCTTGTCGTGCCGCCTCACCAACACCTCCTTGGTGCCCATGTCCTTCAACCTTCGCATTCCTGGGGATGGCCGGGGAGAGCCCAGCATCACCAGTTGGGTTGAGGTGTCGGACAACGCTCGCCAGTCCTGGAGAAAGAGAGCTCTCCGTCACGCCAAGCCCACCGAATTTACCATAACGCCCTGCCGAGGGACCATCCGCTCCCAGGGATTCCTGGATATCCAGGTAGGGGAAGAGTTTGGCCTTTGGTGCTTCAAGCAGGTGGAGCTGAAGCTTCACTGGCGTATGAGAGGGCTGTGAGTGGGACGTATGCACTAGTGTTAGGCTTTTATTAGCTGGGTGACTCTGGAACTTTCCTGAAGGAGCATTGTTTTGTTTCCAACACCATGAGCTGAAGATCAAGTGCCCTATGGTCAAGTACGGAAGCCATTCATGTGGTTTGGAGAGCTGCTTAGAGCAATTTCTTTGATTTAAAGTGGGCAGAGGAAGGATGAGGCCAGAAGGTGGCTGTTAGAGATGTCATTGTATTGAAGTGGTTGGCTTTTCTTCCCCCGTCTTATTTCTCCTCTCCCGTTGAGGAGAAGGAGCTGTAATCCCTGCCGTGATCTCCAATGGGGACTGAAAAAACTCTGGCATCTGCTGGGCTATGTTTTGCCCTCAGCTTCCCATTGTAAAACTGAACTCACTCTGTTGAAGCCAACAGATTTCCTCTGGATTTAGGCTAGTGTAATCGAGATTGAAAATCAGTTCCTTAATTTTAATACAGCAGTGAGTAGATCATTAGCCTAATTGGGCTTTAATTTAGCTTACGTGTGCTCTGATAACTGCATGGTGTATTTAACAAAGCCTATATCATAGAATGATGGAATGGTTTGGGGTGGAAGGGACGTTAAAGCCTAACCAGATCCCACCCCCTGCCCTGGACAGGGACACCTCCCACCACACCAGGTTGCTCCAAGCCCCCTCCAACCTGCCCTTGAACCCCTCCAGGGATGGGGCAGCCACAGCTTCTCTGGGCAACCTGGGCCAGGCTCTCACCACCCTCCCACCAAACAAGTTCTTCCCCACATCTCAGCTCCATCTCCCCTCTTTCAGGGTCAAACCCTTCCCTCTCATCCTATTGTCAGAAGACTTTTATAACTCCCAGAGACCGTGCTCTACACATGGGCCAGCAGAAGAATTAGGGCAAAATCCTCTTTTTCCTTACTGTGGAAAGAGACTGGAGGACTCCGCACATGGATCATGGCTTCTGGGAATGATGAAGTATTTGATGCTCTTCTCTTCCCCCAGGTCACCCTGTGTTCCAACACCGTGAAGAGTTATGAGCTGGCGCTGGTGGTGGACGTGGATGGCGTTGGCACGGAGATGTTGGCCCTGCTCCTCACAGCCAGGTATCGTCGTCTCTCCGCACGTGGGGAGTGGCTGTGCGACGGAGCGTACGACACGACCGAGGTAGAGGTTTACTCCTCGCAACGAATTACTCGAATTACTCGATCAAGACGGGTCGATCTATACTCTTCTCGTCACGAAACTGTCGTCGGGTACAACTCTTTGCGAACCCGAGTTACCCGTCCGTGTCGGGCCTCGGAAAAGGATTTCTTTTGTCTAATTATATCCATTCTTGGCCTGTGTTTGGGTGTGTGAGGTGTAACAAATTTCTTACAAGTGATGGACTTGTGACCAAAACATAACGTTCATCTGGGAGGCAGCAAACAAGTCTGCTGAAAGCTGGCATCTGGTTCAGTTAACGAAGGCACATGTAAATGGGGATGGGGCTTATGGTGGGGCTGGTGAAGGACGAATAAAGGCAAGATCTTACAAAGGGAAAAACTGTGCCTGATGCGGAAGGTGAGCTCAGGTGCCTCTGCTTCCCTCTGGTTCTTCTCAGTGTTACCGTTCTCAGACTTAAGCCCAAAAGTCCTTCCTGCTGCAGCCAAATTCAATCCCGTCGTGCTGCAGCGGGTGTCGGCTTAATTACAGGAAGGATGCAGTTCGCTGGTGCTCTTCCCTCTCCCAGGCAGAGTCATCCAGTCGGTGATTTTGGGGCTGTGATTTTGTAAAACAAGTGGAAAAGGGAACAGTGTATGGACCTCTGTGATTGAAGGACCAAGGTAGCTACAGAAATGGGGAAAGGATGGGGGGAAGGTTTGTACCCTCTGTCTCTGGGGTAAGTTTTCAGGCAGGGCAACAGCAGTATGGCAGAGGAGGGAGTTGTTTTTACTCAAACACTGGTATCCTGTGTTCCCTGAGCCTTGGTGAGCACTGGTCCTCGGTGGGAAGGCTCCTCCAGGGCTCACACCTTACTGTGGGACCATTGGGAGGGTCCCTGCAAGCCTCCCGGGGCAAAGATGCCCATCAGACAGCTCTAGGACAGGGCACTGTGCTCTGCCCGGGCACTTGGCAGCCTCTGCAATGCTGAGATTCAGGGTTTGCCCTTCCTTCATGAGAGTAAAAGTGACTAAAAAGAAGTTAAAGGCGATTTATCGCTGTAGGGGCATTCAGTGTCTGTTTGACAGTGACAAATGGGTTGTGCTCCATTTTGTGCTATTTGGGGAGTAAACAAATCCCGCGTTCTCTCGGCATCTCTAATTCCCTTTCGGTCATCTCGTTGCCCAGGTGCGTGGTTCCTCCGTTGCAAGTGCTCAACCCCGTCGTGACATTTGGACGGTGCCTCCTGAAGTTCCCTTATCGGCAGGCACTGACCCTTGTGAACGACAGCGATTTCTCAGGCTGCTACAGGGTTCTTCCTCAGGTGTGGCATCGCATCCGCATCCTGCCCTCGAGCGTTATCAAGGGGTTTATCAGAAAAAAAAAAAAGAAAAAAAAAAATGGGGGGCGTGGTGGTGTTGGATAAGACCAACTGGTTTATATTCAGATAAGTTCCTGTTCTCTTTTGCTGAGAGCAAGAACCTATATGAATATGAGCTTCAGGAATCAGTTTCAGCTCTTTAGGAAGCAGTTTATGTTCTAGTCTTTAGGGTGCTTTTACGCAGGAGAATTCAGGGGGCCACGAAAAGGTGCTGCAAGGTGGCTGCTAGCACAGGAGTGGGTGTTTGTGGATGCAGCAGGTTTTGGACCCTCTGAGGATGCCAAGCCCCTACGAGTCTTGCATCTTTGTGCCTTCCTCCTTTCCCCTAGGGATTTAAAAAAAAAACAAACAATGCATTAATTGCCATTGTGGTAGATGTCAAGGAGCTTAAAGCTCCCTCAAAGGTCTCTCTGCAGTTGGGTTTGCTTCCATCCCTTACAGGAGCGCAGGAGGGATGCTGCTGTGTGGTACTCCAGCCCCGCACCGTGTGGGATCATCCAGCCTCACAGCTCCGTGGAGGTCCCATTCGTACTGGAAGCCCAGGTGCTGGGAGAGCAGGACACCGTGGCTCATGTCGCGGTGTTTGGCAGCGAAGGGTCCCCACTGGTGAGTCCTGGGGGACGTGGGGCGAGAAGCATACGGGGGTTCTTCTTGGGAAAACAAGAGCTTGTAATATATGGCAGGTGTGGAGAAGGAAAGAAGGGATTTATGGCAAGAGCAGCAGCTAATACCCAGAGAAGAGTAAAGGTGGTATCCTCTTAGGTGATAATCTAAGTGTCTGAGACAGCTTTTAATTAGGGAGATGTGAGACGGGATAACAAGCCCAGTCTGAAACCCAGCACAGTCCCTGGGTCTCGTACTCGTGCTGTGTTATTAGATGAAGAGAGCAGCTGCTGCTTCATGAGGATGTCTGTTCGGGAGCACCCGGAGACATCCCTGAATCCCGGTAAAGCAAGCGCTGCATAAGGAACCACATGGAAATTCAGGCCCAGCACTTTGGAGAAACACCCCTCACATCTCTTTTCCAAAAGCCCCAGCCAAAGACACACGAGTCTCCCCAGCGCTTGTGTTTGGAGTACAGACTTCTTTTTTTTTTTTTTTCTTTTTTTTCTTTTTTTTTTTTCCTACCAAACTTGGAAATGGATGAGGCAAAGCATTCCTGGAATAAACCCTCCTGAAAGATGTTGTTGGCGTTCAGGCGTACGCAACAGCAGCGACAATGACAAAATGCAAGAGAGCGAACACTGTCTGTAGCATCCTGGCTTCATCTAGCCGAAGTCTAGAACAAATTTAGCTAATTAAAATTTAATTTTAGATGATATTAACTTTTGAAGCAGCTGTTTTAAAATGTCTTGTCATCTCCCCGAGCCTGAAAAGAGGATGTCAGAGGATTGCTGGGAACCTTAAGCTTTCTGTAACGGAGAGGAAGGCTGACATTTTGAAAGTAGTCGTAGGAATTTAAACTTTCATTAAAACGAGTGGAAATGATGCTGCTAAATCCCCTGGATGCCACTGCACGTCTCAACTCAGGCCTTTGTGGATGTGCACGTAAACCAGTCAACAGGAAGGGCAGGATTTGCAGGGGAAAAGTCTGAAAAAAACCTCATAAATACAAGGCACACTTCCCTTATTCTAGAGGGGAGAAACTCTTTAACCGAGCTCTTTAATGTTAGCTTGTTTAACTACAGTGATCTGGGAAAGCTTTAACCCTTGGGCTAACAATTTACAGTTTCAAACTCCACCTTAATCTTTTTTTTTTTTTTTTTTATTATTTGGAGATGAAGATGGCAACTTTTTTGCCCAAAGGGCCAGCATTTCGGCTGGAGAACCCTACCTGTCTCAAATGAAAGATCTAGAGCAAGATGAGTGACTGCATGTGCCCATTAAAGTTGATGTTTAACGTGCAGCATTTCATCCCAGCTGCTCCTGGCACCCAGCTGGGTCTGTTGGCAGCACAGACGGGAGGTTTTGGCTGTCAGGCAAGATTCTGTGCATTTTCTATAGTTCTGCCTTATAGTTTGAGT